>MCJB01039818.1:264301-491176 GCA_002018475.1 Nicotiana obtusifolia | reverse complement strand
AACCCCTAACCCCATATATATATATATATATATATATATATATATATATATATATATATATATAATACTTTCAGTTCTGGGTTTTTATTTTTTTCAATTTATAGGTTCGAAATTTTACGAGTTCCAAAGTTATGAGTTCGGAGAGTGTTTACGAGTTTGAAAGTTTAATGGTTCGGAAGTTTATGGAATTTGTGAGTTTGGAAGGTTGTTGGTTTGAAAGTTTATGGCTTCATGTTTATTATATCTAAATTATTTGTGAATACACTTGAAAAGTTATTTTTCTTATTTTGCGTACCAAACATCGGAAAATGAGTAAGATTATTACTTGTTTTCCAAGAAAATATTTTCTTGGAAAATATTTTTCACAGAAATTTTTTTCGTTATACCAAACACACCCTAAGACACCTATTGCTCGTATACATATTTAAGGTCTTGAATTCAAATGATCTTATTGTTGATAACTTATGATGATACTTAAAAGGGAAAGAAGTGAGTATGAGATATAAAATGTGGCCATCATTATACGCCCCATAAATTTTTACCTAAAATCCAAGGTTTCGTGATGCCGAGGTAGACTTATGCATTGATGATTTGAGATTGGGAAAGCGGAATTGATAGGACAAGACCTTGTGCATCAAGCTATGGGAAGGTTAAGATAATTAAGGATCAGTTGGAACTGCTCAAAGTCGTCAAAAGTCCTATTCAGATATGCGTCGCAGGGATTTGGAGTTCAAAGAGGATGATTGGGTATTCTTGAAAGTTTCCCCTATGAAGGGCGTAATGCAACTTGGTAAGAAGGGAAAATTGAGTCCAAGGTATGTCGGCCCGTACAGAATCATTCAGAGGATTGGTCAGGTGGCTTACAGGCTAGAATTACTTCCAGAGATATTTTTAGTGCACCCAATGTTTCATGTGCCCATGCTGAAGAAGGTGGTTGGAGATCCCTCACTTATTGTTCCAATTGAGACTATAGAGGTTAATGAAGGACTGATTTATGAAGAAATTCCAATTGCCATTTTTAATAGGCATGTCTGGAGGTTGAGAAATAAAGAGATTGTCTCCGCAAAAGAGCTATGGCAAAACCAACAGGTTTAGGAGGCTACCTGGGAAGCCAATGAAGACATGAAGAATAAGTAACCTAATTTAATTGATTATCTATGTAACTGTGTTCATGATGTTAAGAGCTAATTTTCTGCAAATTATGATTTCCCCTGTACAACTTATGTTAAGGATACTCCCTCTTGGTAATGCAATATTTTTGGTGTTGTTGCTGGTGTTGTTTCCATATTGTTTTACCTCGTTTTGTTGTGGTTTTTTTTTTAGGGTTGGTTCTGGGATTCTCTGACAGGTGGATAGGCCCAGTTACAGGGGAAACTATGTCGAAATTTTGAAAATTTAGGGAGTTGGTCAAAAAGGAATTTGGGGACTGCTGATGAGTGAAGTAATAGTTGAATTACAGTGGATGCAAATGACGGACTTCGGCCCTCATTCGAGGACGAATGATGCTAAGTGGGGGAGGATGTAAGGCCCCGTAAAATGTTACCTAAAACTCGGGGTTTCGTGATGCCGAGGTAGACTTAAGCGTTGATGATTGTAGAGATTGGTTCGGACTTTTTGGGTTGAATAGTGCATTGGAGAGTTGAAGAAATTTTTTTGAAGTGCAGGGCGTTTCTTCGGTCTATTCTGCAGTCGCAGAATTGATCTGCATTTGCAGAACTGATCTATGGATCGCAGGTCTGCCGTAGATTGAAACAGAAACTTGGGAAAATTTTTGGAACATTATGCTGCCATTATGCGGCCGCAAAACCGTTTTGCGGGCCGCAGATCCCATCGAAAATCCAGCCTAAGAAATTTCGTAAGGAGATTCTGCGGTCCATTATGCGATCGAAGAATTGGTCTACGGACCGCAAACCTGTTGTAGAGTAAAGCAGAAATGCCTAGTTCTGGAGGGCTATTATGCGGTCCATTTGGCAGACCGTAGAAGTGTTATGCAATCTCATATGCAACTGCAGATCTGCGTCGGGGTTCCATTTTTCCAATCTTATTAACCCCACCCCCATTTCATTTTTCTAGCCTAAGGGTTCATTTATTGGGGATTATCTGACATTTTAGAGAGAGGAGAAAGCTATTCTAGAGAGAGGAATGGGAGAAATAAGGATTTCACTACTCTACTTGATCAAACCTTTGAATTCCATCAGAACGAACTTTCTAGGGCTTCAAAAAGGTAAGGATTTCTTCCCCCAATTCTTCTATTTTGGGTTTGGTTTGCTTGTGGTGATGACGGTAGGTTTTATCACATGCATGAGCCAATAGAGACTGCGGGGAAGTTATTGAACAATCTTGGGTGGTTTTGTTGTCGAATTAGTTGAGGGAAAGGACGAGTCATAGTTATAACAGCCCTCGCCATGCGAATTCCTCTAATCGGGCTTATAATTCTCTCCTCCTTGATAGATTTGCATCGTTAGGAGTGATGGGACATTATTGTGGCACTACGAAAAGCCCTTTCTAGGTAAAGGCTAAACTCTTTTTCTGGTATTGGAATTCCAGTGTTCTTACAAAACTCCATCATGTGAAGTTCGAACATGAAACACTATTCATGTGGGGTATTCAAAGTAGTAAAATTGATTTCCGATTGGCATAGCGTGTTAGAACCCTCGTGTGTTGATGATTCTCTATTGTTGACTTAATTATGTTATACCCCTTTTGAGAAGAAGATCTTGTATGAACTTACACTTGCTAAGGCCAAAGGTGCGAAATGGTTGATTTGAAAGGGGAATTTTTTTTTTTTTTACAAACTATTATTGTTTTGGGAATCCAAAGTATGGCATTGTGAATACACCTCCACCCGCATACATTGGGGTGAGGTGGCAGGGCCGCTTTGTGTAGAGTCTCTGGTATTATGATTGCACCTCCACCCGCAGGCATTGGGGTGAGGCGGCAGGGCCGCTTTGTGTAAAGGTAGTTTTAGAGGATCCCCAACTTAAAAACTTATAAATGTTATTGAAAGCTATTAATAAACTTGCTATGGCTTTACAACTATCTAAACCTTTTATTGTTACCATGATTCATCATATTCATGTTGTATTTCCAAGTCCTTGCATATATGTTGAGGTTTTCA
Organism: Nicotiana obtusifolia; assembly: GCA_002018475.1. Classification (NCBI taxonomy): domain Eukaryota; kingdom Viridiplantae; phylum Streptophyta; class Magnoliopsida; order Solanales; family Solanaceae; genus Nicotiana; species Nicotiana obtusifolia. The sequence continues at coordinate 488,058 of MCJB01039818.1, read as the reverse complement.
TACTAGTACTATTCGACATGTACTAACGTCCCTTTTTTTTTCCGGGGCCGTTGCATCTTTAATGGATGTAGGTGGTTCCAGAGCAGAAGGAATTGACCAGTGATAGCCGGAGCCTTGTTGCCGGCACTATCATTGTACTCTTTTTCATCTATTAGAGGCTTCGTAGACATGGTGTGGGTTGTGTATTGGTATTGGGAAAGTTAAGATTGTAATGTCGTATGTGTATTACATGTTCCACTCCAAACTATGAAAGTGTATGTATTTTGAGACTTTATAAATGAAGTAACAAATGGTGATGAAGTTAGTTTTGTTCATGAACCCTCTTGGTTTTAATTAATGAAGTTTATCTTCTCTTTATTTATGCGTGAGTTGGGTAGAAGGCGATCTAGTAGGCTTGCTCGGCCGGGTTATCTCGATTGAGCGTCGGTAGCGCTCCCCGAGGCCAGGGCGTGAAAAACTTAGTTTCAGAGCCTAAGGTTTTAAAGTGTTCTAGGATGTCTCGGAGCCGTGTCTAGTAGAGTCCTTCTTATCGGTGTGTTGTTGACCACATCTATAATTAGGAGGCTACTTGAACATTTAGGAATAATACCCTTCTTCGATGTTCTCGATTGTGTGATAAAGCTGATTGTAAGATAGTTTCTCCTTTAACTAGTACATTGCTCTAATTTTCAGTATATGGCGCCTAGGAAGAAAGTAAGAACTGGACAAGGAGCCAATGCCACCCCAGGAATGGAAGTTGATCCTTTACTTGATGATGCGGGGGAGCACCTGAGGGGTGAGAATATTCCCCAATTACTACACTGCATGATTCTACTACACCTGATCAACTGCACCTATCCCTACACCTACTAGGGGTGTAATGATCCCTCCAACTAATATTCCAGTTCCACCTCCAGCCCCAGCTTCTGGTCCCGGTGTATCTGATGGGGATCTTAGGGGAGCCATACAGATGTTGGCTCAGATAGTAGCTTCCCAGGCCCAGAGATAAAATGTTGCACCCACTTCTTCTAGTCAACCAGGGGATTCCACTAGTTCCAGGGTGAACAGGTTTCTCCAGTTGGATCCCCTAGTGTTCACAGGTACTGATCCTGAGGAGGACCCCCTGATCTTTATTGACGAGATGCACAAGACTTACTGAGTTATGCGTGCTACTGAGACGGAGGCAGTGGAGTTGGCCTCCTACCACCTAAAAGGGGTGGTCTATTCTTGGTTTGAGATGTGGGAGGAGTCCCGTGAGGAGGGGAGCCCTCCGACGAGGTGGAGTGAGTTCACAGATGCCTTTATGGATCATTTCTTGCTTGCCGAGAAAGGCTGCCCGTGCCGCTTAGTTTGAGAACTTGAAGCAGGGTAACATGAGTGTGTGGGAGTATCATATGAGATTCGCGCGCCTGTCCAAATATGCCATCTATAGGTTGCCCACTATGGAGGCTAGAGTGCACCAGTTTGTGTGGGGGCTTAGCCCCTTGGTTATCAATGAGGCCGCTACAACCGCCTTGAATTCTGATATGAACTATGGTAAGATGGTGGCATTTTCTCAAGCCACAGAGACCCGCAAATTGAAGAATAGAATGGAGCGTGAGTGTAGCAGCAAGGCCTGGTCCGCGGGCAACTTTGGTTGTTCTTCCAGTGGTGGTGGTGGTGGTAGGTCGGCATTTAGAAGAGGGTCATCAGGGCCATCACAGTCATTCACTCAGTCTTCGATGAGTGCACAGCCATTTGGGCCCAGTCAAGGCAACAGGGGACTTTACCAGTAGGGTCGGCCTCGACGGAGATTCCAGCAGCAATGGAGGCCCCCATGCCATAAGTGTGGGAGGATGCACTTTGGGGTCTGCTTCATGGACCTACCTATATGCTACAGGTGCGGTATGAGGGTTCACATTTAGAGGGATTGTTGCTCGTCCCACCGGATCATGGGCAGAGGTGCGGCACATCCAGCTAGTTCTGCAGCTACTACATCCACAGCACCTCCTCCAGCTCGAGGCACCCCAGCACCCGCAAGGCGTGGTGTAGCTAGGGGTGGTGCACAGAGTTCGGGAGGACCCAGCCGATTATATTCTATATGGAGGCATCAGAATTTAAAGGCTTCTCCTGATGTTTTCACAGGTATATTGAATATCCAATCCCATGACGTATATGCTCTTATTGATCCCGATTCCACGTTGTCCTTCTCCTTATTCATGTTTCACTAAGCTTAATTTTCGAACCAGGACTGTGTGGTTTGTATTTCTAAATGAGTCAGTGAATGAATGGAAGGGGGATGATGTGGTGCCGAAGGGTAGGTTTATTTCTTACCTTAAGGCCATGAAGATGATTAACAAGGGGTGTATCTGCCATTTGGTTCAGGTTACGGACACCGATGCTGAGGCACCTACACTTGAGTCCGTGCCTGTTGTGAATGAATTTTCGGAGGTCTTTCCAGATGAGCTCCCTAGGATCCCACCAGACAGGGAGATTGATTTCGGGATTTATGTGATGCCGGGTAGTTTTGTAGACCCTGTATCAGCACCAGTTGTATGCAAAGTTTTTGAAATGTGAATATTGGCTTGAATCTGTCACATTCTTGGGTTATGTCGTCTCCAGAGAAGGAATTAAGGTCGATCCTTAGAAGATTTCAGCAGTGAGGAATTGGCCTAGACCTACTACCCCAACTGAGATTCGCAGTTTTTTGGGCTTAGCTGGATATTACAGGAAGTTGGTGGAGGGGTTCTCTACCCTTGTCTCTCCATGAACTAAATTGACGCAGAAGGCAGTTAAGTTCCAATAGTCAGATGCTTGTGAAAGGAGCTTCTAGGAGTTGAAATAGAGATTGACTACGACGCCAGTGTTGACTCTACCAGAAGGCATAGATGGGTTTGTGGTATATTGTGATTCTTCAAGAATCGGACTTGGGTGTGTATTAATGCAATATGGCAAGGTAGAAGCTTATGCTTCTAGGCAACTCAAGAATCACGTAAAGAACTATTCAACACATGACTTAGAGCTTGCAGCGGTGGTATTTGCATTGAAGATTTGGCGTAGTTATCTATATGGGGTCCATGTGGATATATTCACAGACCATAAGGGCCTACAATACGTTTTCAAATAGAAGGAATTAAATTTCAGGTAGAAAAGATGGCTTGAATTACTCAAGGATTACAACATCGATATTCTGTATCATCAGGGGAAGGCTAATGTTGTAGCAGATGCTCTTAGCCAGAAATCTATGGGTAGTTTGGCTCACTTGGAAGCAGATCAAAGGCCGTTGGCCAAGGAGGTTCATTTGTTGTCTAGTTTGGCAGCTTGTCTTGTGGATTCTAGTGAAGGAGGACTGATTGTGTAAAATAGGGATGAATCATCGCTTGTTGTGGAAGTCAAAGAAAAGCAGTCGAACGACCCATTGTTGGTACAATTAAAGGAGGGATTCATAAACAAAAGACCATGGCCTTTTCTCTTGGCATGGATGATGGCACACTAAGGCACCAAGGGCGACTATATGTTCCAAATGTGGATGGTCTCCGGAAAGAATCATGACCTAGGCTCACACTTCTAGGTATTTCGAGCACCCGGGCTCTACAAAGATGTATCATGATCTTAAGGAAGTCTACTGGTGGAATGAAATGAAGAGGAGTGTAGCGGACTTTGTGGCGAGATGCCCAAATTGTCAACAAGTAAAGGCGGAACACCAATGGCCCGGTGGGTTGGCACACAACATAGAAATTCCAATGTGGAAGTGGAAAATGATCAATATGGACTTTGTGGTGGGACTGCCTCGCACGCCTTGTAAGTATGACTCAATTTGGGTGACTGTGGATCGACTAACGAAATCAGCTCAGTTTTTACCTGGTAAGGTTACCGACATAGACGAACAATATACTCAGTTGTATATCAAGGAAATAGTCATGTTGCATGGCACTCCAGTTTCTATTGTATCAGATCGAGAGGGCACAATTAACAACTAAATTTTGGAAGAAATTTCAGCAAGGTTTGGGTACTCAGGTGAATCTTAGTACAACCTTTCACCCCCAGACTGACGGGCAAGTGGAGCGGACTATTCAGACGACCACAGTATAAGGAACAAAGCAAGAGACTCCGTGAAAGCAAGCTAAATCATAGGTACAAAGGTTAGTTGGGATGATCATTTGCCACTCGTAGAATTTTCCTACAACAACTTTTATCATGCTAGTATTCAGATGGTACCGTTCGAGGCTTTATATGGTAGGATATGTAAGTCTCCCATTGGGTGGTTTGAGATTGGGGAAGCGGAATTGATAGGACCAGACCTCGTGCATCAGGCTATGGAGAAGGTTAAGATCATTAAGAACTGCTCAAAGTCGTCAAAAGTCCTATTCAGATATGCGTCATAGGGATTTGGAGTTCAAAGAGGATGATTGGGTATTCTGGAAAGTTTCCCCTATGACGGGCGTAATGCGGTTTGGTAAGAAGGGGAAATTGAGTCCAAGGTATGTCGGACCGTACATAATCATTCATAGGATCGGTCAGGTGGCTTACATACTAGAACTACCTCCAGAGATGTCTTTAGTGCACCAGTGTTTCATGTGTCCAAGTTGAAGAAGGTGGATGGAGATCCGTCGCTTATTGTTCCGGTTGAGACTATAGAGGTTAAGGAAGGACTGATTTATGAAAAAATTTCGATTGCCATTCTTGATAGGAAAATCTGGAGGTTGAGAAATAAAGAGATTACCTCTGTGAAAGTGCTATGGCGAAACCAACAGGTTGAGGAGGCCACCTGGGAAGCCAAGGAAGAGATGAAGAAGAAGTACCCTAATTTATTTGATTAGCTATGTAACTGTATCCATGATGTTAGGAGCTAATTTTCTCCAAGTTTTGATTTCCCCTGTACAACTTATGTTAAGGATACTCCCCCTTGGTAATGCAATGTTTTTGGCATTGTTGCCAGTGTTGTTTCCATATTGTTTTACATCGTTGTGTTGTGGTTGTATTGTTAGGGTTGGTTCTAGGATTCTCTAACAGGTGGATAGGCCTAGTTACATGGGAAACTCTGTTGAAATTTTTGGAAATTTAGGGAGTTAGTCAAATACGAATTTGGGGCCTGCTGGTGAGTGAAGTAATAGCTGAATCAAAATGGGTGCTAATGAAGGACTTCGGCCCTTATTCGAGAATGAATGATCCTAAGAGGGGGAGGATGTAAGGCCCCATAAAATTTTACCTAAAACATGGGGTTTCGTCATGCCGAGGTAGACTTATGCATTGATGATTGTAGAGATTGGTTTGGATTTTTTGGGTTTAACAGTGCATTAGAGAGTTGACGAAAAGTTTTGGAACTGCAGGGCGTTTCTGGGGTCTATTATGCGGTCGCAGAATTGATCTGCGTTCACAGAACTGATTTACGGACCACAGATTTGCCGTAGACTGAAGCAAAAACTTGGACAAATTTTTGGACCATTATGCTACCGCAGAACTATTTTGAGGGCCGCAGATCCCATCACAGATCCAGCCTGAGAAATTTAGGAAGGAGGTTCTGCGGTCCATTATGCGACCGCAGAATTGGTCCGCGGATCGCAGACCTATCGGGTGAAGCAGAAATGCCCAGTTCTGGAGGGCCATTATGCGGTTCATTTTTCGGAACACAGAAGTGTTATGCGGTCTCATATGTGACCGTAGATCTTCGTCGGAGCTCTAATTTTTCCAATCATATAAACTGACCCCCATTTGATTTGTCTAGCCTAAGGGTTCATTTTTGGGGGATTACTTGACATTTTAGAGAGAGGAGAGAGCTATTCGAGAGAGTGGAAAGGGAGAACTAAGGATTTCACTACTCTACTAAGGAGTTTTGGGTCAGTATTGTGGAACTACGAAAACCTCTTTCGAGGTATAAAGGCTTAGCTTTTTTCTGGTATTGGAATTCTCATGTTCTTACGAAACTCCATCATGTGAAGTTCGAACATGGAACGCTATTGATGTGGGGTATTCAAACTAGCAAAATTGATTTCCGATTGGCATAACGTCTTAGAACCCTCGTGTGTTAATGATTCTCAATTATTGACTTAATTATGTTATACCCCTTTTGGGAAGAAGATATTGTATGAAATTAATGTGATTAAACACTTATTCCTCATATGATGGAACCTTATGAACTTACACTTGCTAAGGCCAATGGTGCCAAATGGTTGATTTGAAAGGTGACTTTGTTTTGTACAAACTGTTATCGTTTTGGAAATCAGAAGTGTGGCATTGTGAATACATCTCCACCCGCATACATTGGGGTGAGGTGGCAGGACCGCTTTGTGTAGTGTTTCGGATATTGTGATAGCACCTCCACCCCGCATACATTGGGGTGAGGCGGCACGGCCGCTTTGTGTAAAGGTAGTTGCAGAGGGTCCCCGACTTAAAAACTTATAAACGTTATTGAAAGATCTTAATAATCTTGCAATGGCTTTAACGGCTATCTAAGCCTTTTATGGTTATCATGATTCATCATATTCATGTTGTATTTTCAAGTCCTTGCATAGGTGTTTGGTTTTCATACTAGTACTATTCGACATGTACTAACGTACCTCTTTTTCTGGGGCTCTGCATCTTTAATGGATGCAGGTGGTTCCACAGCGGAAGGCATTGACCGGTGATAGCAGTACACTCTCTTCGCAGTTGACTTGGTGAGCCCCACTTCATTTCGGGGTCGTGCATCTTTTGTTCTGTGTATATTATGTTTTGAGGTATAGCCAGAGCCTTGTTGCCGGCACTATCATTATATTCTTTTGTATCTATTAGAGGCTCCATAGACATGGTGTGGGTTGTGTATTGGTATTGGAAAAGTCAAGATTGTAATGTCATATGTGTATTATATGTTCCACTCCAAACTATGAAAGTGTATATATTTTGAGACTTTATAAATGAAGTAACTAATGGTGATGGAATTAGTGATGCTCATGAACCCTCTTGGTGTTAATTAATGAAGTTTATCTTCTCTTTATTTATGGGTGAGTTGCGTAGAAGGCAATCTTGTTAGGCTTGCTTGGTCGATTTATCTCGGTTGAGCGCCGGTTGCGGTCCCCGAGGTCGGGGCGTGACAATCGTGTCAAGAATGAAAATTACACTTGTGGCTAATAGTGCCAATAAAATGAAAGAAAGTGTGAAAGATTATGAAATGAGCTGCAACTACTATATAAAATGAATTTTTTCGGAGTATCGTTTTGTCACCAAGGAAGGGTAGGTTGAACTAACCAACCCCAAAACTACACGAGCCGGAGGAGTGATTGAGGGGTTAGTCCCCATGCTGATGTGTTGTGATTATTCCCTTAATTGGGACGAGATTGATGTGTTGAGATTATTCCCCTTAATTGGGATGAGATGATTGCAAGTGAAAGATGATGTCGACCACACGGCATTGTGGTGAGACAGCTTAGCCGATAGGGCAGAGATCGAACGCCATGCCGCACACATGGTGGTGTTGTGTTGGATGTCGAGCTTCATACTTTGGGGTGAGACGGCTTAACCGATCAAGCAGAGATCGAACTCCATGCTATAAGCACGGTGGTGTATCGGTGCTAAAGATCTCCCTACCTAAAACATTGATTTTACTTGAAGATTTACCCCCACTTTTGACTTGGTATTGTATTATGTCACAACCTAAAATCCAACGAGTCATGGTGGCACTTAAACCAACCCGCTAGGTAAGCCATTTAATAACAATCCAAATCAAATGAGATTTACTGAAAAATAAACGATGAAATAGCTGAACTTTTATACAACAATCCAAGGATTAGTAGTACAAATCATGAGCTTCTAAGACTTAGAGCTTAAGAAGCTGGTAGGAAATAAATACATCATTTGCTCGAAATGTACATAAACATATTTATAAATCTAAAGCTACCAAGAACAAGAGACAGCTATAACCGGAACACACGTACATCTTCAACGCCAGCTTCCTCCACATGCAGCAACATCAGCTCCAAAATCTGCACGCAAGGTGCATAAGTGCAGTATGAGTAAAACCGAGCCCATGTACTCAATAAGTAACAAACCTAACCTTAGAGTGAAAGCAGTGACGAGCTCGAGAGAAGGTCAAAGTCCAACGTCAAAGGCCGAGAACAACTCGTAACAATGCAATAAAAACAATGCAAGTAAAAGCTCAAAGTTATTATGCTAAGCTCGTTCACAATTACGGAAAACATGCATGCTTTCTAGGTATAACAGTAAAACCCAAATATTTCAACGAAATCACCAAAATATGAGTATATCAGAAATCTGTGATTATTCCCAAAAAATTTCAACCATAGATAAGACATTTCATTCCAAATAGCATGAGGACAATACATCTCTATGCCTACATGTCAATTTGCATGTGAAGTCAAATGTCACAATACTGTATAACATGAGGAAATGCATCTCTATGCCTACATGCCAAGTATGCATGTCAATTGTAATGCATCACAGAGATAAACTCGTGTACTCACATTCTCAGAGTACTCAATCTCACTATCTCACACTCAATTATTCGGCACTCGTTACACTCAATCACTTGACACTGGGCACTTGGCACCTGCGCTCACTGATGGTATGTCAGACTCCGGAGGGGATCTTGCCCAAGAGCTAATATAAGCCAACATGTCATGCTATGGCGTGTAGCCCGATCCATAATGAGTAAAAAAGCCTGCTGCGGCGGGCAGCCCGATTCCATAATGAGTCAATAAAGCTTGTTGTGGCGTGCAGCTCGATCCCATAAACAACTGCTGCGGCGTGTAGCCTGATCCTATAAATGTCACTCACAACTCGGCCCTCAGGCCCCAACTCAGTCATCAACATCTCCAGTCTCTCGGGCTCACAAGTCTCATGCTAATCAGCCCAAACAATGATCACATGATGTAACAATGAATAATGAACAAAGACTGAGATATGACATGCAGTTAGAATAGATAACCCAAAAATTAGCCTCATTAGGTCTCAACCGATTAAGCACATAGCCTAAACACGATTTCTAACACGGTTAATGGCTCATACAATCAAACAAGTAGGGAGAACATGGGTGTAACAAGATATAATAACAAAACAAATCCGGTCATAGTCTGATAGTCGACTAGAATCATGATTTCCTCGGTGTACGCCCACATGCTCGTCACCTAGCATGTGCGTCACCTTGACACATCTTTTATAACACAGTTCCTAGGGTTGGATACCCTGAAATCCCAGTTTAGATAAGTTACTTACCTCGAACAAGCTGAATCCAATTCTGAGCAAGTCAAAAAATACTCTAGAATTGCCATCCCACACGTAACAACCTCCGAACGGCTCGAAACTAATCAAAAGCAACTCAAATACATCAAATAATGCCAACGGAAACAGTCTCAATTAATAAATATTGAATATTTATACATTTATTCAACGTCAACCAAAGAGTCAAACCGGAGATCGCGCCTCGGAAGCTGACAGAACTCACAAAATCTGCCAACCCATTCAAATATGAGTCCAACCGTACTATCACTCAAATCCGACTCCGAATCAATGTTCAAAACTCAGAATTCACTTTAGGGAAATTTAGATAAAAACCCTCAATTTCTCTTTTGAAATCATCAATCAAATGCAAAAAATGAAGATAGATTCATGAAATATAATCAAATCGAGCAGACAATACTTACTCCAATCCATGTGGTGAAAATCGCCGCCAAATTCACCTAAATCCGAGCTCCATAGCTCAAAATATGATAAAATGCCCGAAACCTTCGAAATAGAGTACTTAAAGGTCTGCTCCAGGTATATCTTCGTGAATGCGGAAGGACTATCGCATTTGCGATGCACAAAAACTCATCTCCACAAAAAGACCTTACGCGTTCGTGGCATAGACCTCACGAACGCGATGCACAGCAGATCCAAACCGTCGCAACTGTAGCGGCCGGGCTGAGGCCTTGCAACAATCGGCGCACTCTCGCCTCTATAGTGGGCAACATGAAAATGGCATACTTGGATAGGCACGCGAATATCATATGGTACTCCCACGCATTCATGCTACCTTGCTTCAATATCATAAACTCACACGGGCTACCTTAGTCTCGGCAGGCAAGAAATGGTCAATGAAGGCGTCGGTAAACTCACTCCACCTCGCCGGAGGGCTCCCCTCCTCACGGGACTCCTCCAACATCTCAAACCAAGAATAGGCAACCTCTTTCAGGCGGTAGTAGGCCAACTCTACTACCTTGGTCTCAGTAGCACGCATAAGTCAGAGAGTGTGCATCTCATTAATAAAGTCCTCGGCATCCTCCTCGGGATCAGTGCCCGTGAATACTGGAAGATCTAAGTGTAGAAACCTGTTAACCCTAGAGCTTGCAGAATCCATGGCTGGCTGGAAGAAGTAGGTGCAATATTTGATCTCTGTGCCTAAGAGGCCACTATCTCACCCAACATCTATGTGTCTCCCCTAAGGTCCCCATCGGAAATACCGGGACCAGAAATTGGGGCTGGAGGTAGAACTGGAGTATCTGCTGGAGGTGGAATAATTGCAACCTCGGTGGATGTAAGGATTCGTGCAGTCTGAGTAGGAGTAGTAGAATCAGGCTGTGTAGTAGTCAGGGGAATACCTTTACCCGTCAGGTGCTCACCCGCATCATCAGGTATGGAATCAATTGCCTCTCTTGAGGTGGATTTGGCTCCTTAGCCAGTTCTTGCCTTCTTCCTAGGGGACATGTACTAAAAATTAGAGCAATGCACGAGTTCAAAAAGGAATAGTTTTACAATCAGTACTATTGTGCGACCTAGAACATGAAAGAAGGGTGACATTCCTACTACCAATATGCCACCGTGTTATTAGCACGGAGTCCGATCACGGCCCGATCGACTAAGCCGTGTCACCCAAGACATTCCAATCACAACATCACCATGTGCACGACATGGCGTCCGATCTCAGCCCGATCGGCTAAGCCGTCTCAGTACAATACCGTATGGGTCGACATCAAATCACATTCCGCTAACAATCATCTCATCCTATTTAAGGGGAATAATCTCGAAACATCAATACGGGGATTTATCCCTCAATTACTCCTACACCGGCACATGTAGTTTCAGGGTTAGGTTATTTCAACCTACCCTTTCTCGGTGACCAAACGATACTCCCAAAACATTTTTCATAAAAAGGTGTTACAACACATGTCATAACTTTTACACTTCTTTTCATTTTATTGGCACTATTAGCCACAAGTGTAGTTTCCATCCTTGGCACGATGGTCGCATGTTATCTCATGTTCACTTCCTTCACTTTCAAGAATCATCATAGATTATTGACAACAAGAGCATTTGGAATCAAGACCTTAAATATGTATACTCACAATGATGATTCTTGAGCACATTGAGTTTTCTTCCACAATTTGGCATAATAACTTTCATCTAAAACACGAATTAAAGTCATAACATTTTAATATACAAATCATACTTGAACACATTCCCGAAGGAGAGCACAATGTGATAGGAGCAACTGAAATGCATTTTGAACATATAATTTCCGACACAATGTTTATTTGGAATATCCAGATTTATTAGGAATAAATCAGGATGTGAGGAATACGAATCATAGGCCAATTACAATTGAGACTTACGAGAGCATCATGGGATTCGACTCTAAAAGAGAAGTTTAGGCAACATACCTCGCTTGAGCTTTCCTTAATTTACTACAACGTTCCAACAATCCTAGCGAATTCAATCTATTAGAGAGATGACAAAATTGAACCATAATTAGGAAGAGAATTATGGGTTCAGCCCATTTAGGTATTCTATCAAGCACTAGGTGTGCAATATGATTTCAAGGTTCTTTTATGGTGGATTTTCCTTCATCCCACAGCCCAATGTTCACCCATTTGAGTTCAACAACCTTCCTATAACCCTCGTTGGTACATGCATGCAATAGAGATAACTCCTACACCCAAGAATCACTCTTCTTGTTACAACCCATATTTGCATACGTAGCTTATGCCGTAAGTTAGTCTACGTAGGTCCGAGAAGATATTATCTTTGAGATGATAAGTCGTATTGGTCATAAATGATACACGGGTGTACAAGAGTGGTTAACAAGCACTAGAAGTTAAACGAATCAAGGATGTTGTGACTCGTATTTTCGGGTAAATATAGAGGTGATTAATAGTACCAAGAGGTTAGGTTTAAGGTATTTGAATCATATAATACCCGTTTCATAAGTCTTGAAGTCAAACGAGTTATGAAACAAAAGTCGACAAAAGTTGTCGCAACTTATGTTCATAATTTTACTCATACTTTAGGTAAAATGTCACTAAGCTTTTCTCCCAATTTACTTAGAATTACGGGGTAATCTACCCGCAAAATTGAATATCTATGAGTCTAGTTTCTAACTCATTAAACCGTTTGTCGATAAGATCTCCGAGTTGAGAGATATTCGTGTTTTCGCGAGACTGCGCCAAGCAGCTCTCGGTGGGACCCACATAGGCGGTTAAGACTTGTAGATGTATATAACACGCCTCAACCCCAGTTTTAAGTCATTTGTTTTCATTATATTCAGATCTTAGAACCATAATAACACCCTCTCAAGGTTCTCTCATGATCCAAGACAAAAACAAAGGGCAAACAACACAAATCAAGTGTCGGGAATCCCGTGGCGCTAGTAAGTTCCTTATTCTTCTTGTTGTTGCTGATTTTTGTGTTGTTCCAGCTCGCGTGGGAGGTTATTTTAAGTTGGTTGTTTTCTTTAAAATACTCCCTCAATTTTTAATATCAACCTTAGGTGATTTCAAGTCTTCTAAAGTGATTCTAGTGCCGAAAAACCCTAATTGATTGCTAGCTTCGCTCCCTTGTTTTTGTGGCAGCATTGGAGGGATATTTCGTGGTCAATTAAGGTCAAATTGGAGTTCTTATTTCTGTTTAAAGGTAAGGAACCTTTTACCCTACATGTATTTAAGATTATCCAAGTTACGGCTAAGTCGTTGAAGCTAGAACATGTGAGATATATGTCGAAAGGCTTGCTAGTAATGTTGTTGGTTGGTGGACTGTTTTGAGAGGCTCAAGATGATAATTATTGATGTTTTTTGGGCTGTTTGCTGATTGTTTTAACTTTTGGGAAGTCATATAAATAGGTTAGGTGCTGTCCGTTTCATCGTAAAATAGGTTACGGTTGATACATAATAGTTACGACGCATAAACGATAACAATAGTGTCATTTCTCTTATTGTAGACTAAGGAGTCGTTGCATTTTCATACCTTGAGATTGGGTAGTATATACAAGGTATGTGAGACTGTCCCTTTCCTTCTTTTGCACGACTCTGATTGTACATAATGCAATGAACGAGCCTCCAAAGATGCTCTACTTTTAGAAGGTAGTAGTACTTATATTGTTTCCCCTCTTATGGGAGGATTGATGTTGATGTTATTTCTTGGACCTTACGCCACTCCGAAGGGTTCAAAGTGTGATTCCAATGAGTCCAGCATGCATTATCTATTTTACTCTACCGAGCCGCGCTATAGTCGGCCGGGTATGGCACCTATTGTGCAACTATATATATATGTATCTGTTTTACTCTATTGACCCATGCTATAGTCGGCATCTATTTTACTCTACCGAGTCCCCGCTATAGTCGTTCGGGTATGGCACCTACTGTGCAACCACTGATCAGTTGGGTATGATGATACCGAGCCTTCTGATGGCCGGGGTATGATATGATGATGATGAGGCCCACAGAGGCGTATGTATATGATGATTTTAGAAGGACATATATGTATATGCACATCAGGCATTTCATGATTAGTCGCCCTCAGAGGCACTCAAATGTTACAGGTTGTATATTCTCGTCGCCCTCAGAGGCACTCAGATGTTACAGGGTGTATATTTTCTATCCCTATGCACATTACTGTTCTTACATTATGCTTTCTTGTCTTACATACTCAGTACCTTATTCGTACTGACGTCCTTTTATTTGTTGACGCTGCATGTTGTGCTGCAGGTCCTGATAGGCAGGTAGACGAAGCTCTCCCACCATAGTAGGTTGCCAGTTCAGTGTTTATTGGCGAGATCCCTTCTCCGAACTTGCCGTGGTCTTGGTATGAATTGCAGCACTTATGTTATTTTAGAGGCTCATAGACAGGTGTCGACTCATGTATAGTTGGGATAGCCTTGTCGGCTAATTTATTTTTGTTGTATAGTTTTTCATGACAGCCTTGTCGGCCATGTTATACATGTTTATGTCATTATCTGGAAAATTTTGGTTGATTAGGATTATTGTCTGTCAATTATACTGATCTCGTCGGCCATTATAGGTAATAAGAAAGGTTAGATAAAATGTACGTTGGTACTCAGCAAGTAAGGCCCGGGTGCCCGTCATGGCCCCCCGAGTTGGGTCGTGACACTTCTCATCACCAACTTTTAGTCCAATCCCGAAATTGAGGGCTAGGGAGTAGAATCTTACCTCCTAGATGAATACCTTGTGAGCTTTCCTAGTTGAATTTCAAGGCTTGAGCAAGGATTTGATGTATGGAGGTGTTGGGTGCCCTTCCTGCTCTCTCTAGCTCCCTTACCTTCTCTCTAAACACCAGATTTTTGCCATCTAAATGAGACCCAATGGCTTTTAATCAAAATAGGGTTGAGTTATAAAATCAGAAAATTGATCCTCCGAGCTCAACTCTGCGGTCGCAGAGTGCACCGCAGATCAGGTCTGCGGCACGCAAAATGGGAAGCAAACAATTTCCCAAAAATTTGGCTAGCCTGCCCAAGTCTGCGGCCGTTCTGCAGCCCTCAGATTAGTTATGCGGTCACATAACGCACCATCGAATCTCCCTCCGAAATTCTTCATGCTGGATCTACGACTAATTGTGCGGCCGCTGAAATATGCGGTCGCATAATTGATGCAAAATTTCCTTCAAATTTTTTTCCTTCTTCTGCTCCACTCCGCAGCAAATCTGCGGTCCGCAGTATATCTGCGGTTCACAGTCTGTAGAGTGATTCTGCGATCGCATAATGGACAGCAGAAACGCCATGTTTTGCAACTATTTTACTCCAACTCCCCAATGCATTGCACAACCCAAAAAGTCCGTACCATAGAAGAATTTCTAAATCCTCAAACGCATTAGCCTACATCGGCACCATGAAACCCCGGGTTCTAGGTAAAATTTTATGGGGCCTTACAGCGAATCCATCACACATAGTAGAACCAAGAAACATGAATCTATCACAAAGGATCATATCCCAATATAACCCCACTACAATGCGTGTCCCCTCCAAACATCGGTCCATATGAAATACCTCATGCCACAATGCTCAAAATCAACAATTACACGCAATTTGACATCAAGTACATGAAGTGCATACCATAAACATGAGCGAATAACACTATACACCACAGCCCGGAAAGATCATAACCAAGGCACAATCAACCATTTAATACCCTAATAACCATCTTGCTCGAATTCCGCTACAAGGCCCAAACAAAACCACATCGTGTGTACATATAACCAAAAAATCACAACCCCTTATAGCATAGAAGAGTAACAGGTAGAACATATGTGAACACGAACAAGCTCAATTCTAACCGAATGCCACACCCCTCAACACTAACAGTTCTGAGTCAACAAATCCGACCCGGTGTAGAATACACATCCTCATTAGGCCTACTAATGGGCCCCCAAATCAACTCCGATCATCCCTAAATGGAAAAATAGCCATCCAAAAGTCCACAATGGCCTAACTATAACACATACCACTATGTAGCTATCTTTAGCCACATCTTCACAGTCCACAACCCCGAAATAATCTGCTTATGAGAACTCCTAGTCTCCAAATCCATAGAACACATAAATCACCATAGCTGATCCCACTCCACCACTCGAATGACTAACATATCTCTCATACACAATCATCCCATGAGAAATACTTCTATAATTTCCCCCGCGCCACATGGAAAAATTTGAATATCAGCTGACACTTAACCAGGCGAGCACCTCAATAGCAATGAAGCATCCGTAAGTCACAACACAGCATGCCTTCTGAAATGTGCACCCTCCTCAGGTAATACCAAGTAGTAATAGCATTCATATAAACATTTGGAACCGTCCATGTTCTCTAAGAATTCGTGACCTTCCCTCCAAATCGAAATCCCACAGGACGCACCACATCTATCATGCCATCATGTGAAAAGCACGAGAATCTCATTATCAATTCTGAATCATAAGCAGAATAGATACATGATCAATTAGAAACTTTCCACATGATCCCATCCAGGAGAAAATCATAACATGCCACATACCTATAGATAATAACCATCTCAAGTTATGGCAGAAATCACCGAGAACACTTAGAAACCCATTTGCACATAACCAAGCCATTAGAATTGAATTCCTCTAACTCAACAAAGCCACGAAGGTCGCCAAGCCTAAGAGTATTGCCACAAAATACTTGTAGAGACTCACCACATTATAAGTACCCAAAGAACCGATCATATCCATTACCGTGCTGATCCAACCTACTACGAAGCTGTCATATTTCACCAAGTTCCATCCAAATTACCCTCAAGTTGACACTTCTCCTTGCCAGAACACCATGATCCTTACCCAAAGCTCACCACAAGAGGTCTAGCATAAAACCACACTGCCCTAAGGCCCATAAGCCGATGTATTCCCTTTTATGCACTCTAAAAGTACCACAACCGAGACACCCACTCCGAAGAGACCTCATATGAATTTAAAGTTGTTCCTTTTGACTTTCTGATACTAAAATGTATAATAGATAGTCATACTGAAATACCGCAAGTCCCGGCACCAATTAATATAAATCTTAGATCTTAGCCATATACAAATTTAGAAAATCCTCGAATGCCACATATGAGTCTTAAACTCTTTAGAACCTCCTCGAGAGTCATCCACCCTATTCAAATCTCAAATGCACCGCCCAAACAAGCCGAACGATCTGTGCTCCATTAGCACACCAGCACCTAAAGAAGTAATCTGCACCTCTAAGTAACCAAGCGAATCCCTTTTCTTAGTACATTACATCCGTCATGGAAAGCAGACTTAAACCATTCCAAGACCTCTATATATCCATAAAGTATAATGCATCATGCATCTAAAAGTTTCCTTGTTTAACTCATAACCAATCTACAAGTATGTCTCAGACGACAGCAATGCAGCACATAACCATGCAATCAAATCAGCGATAGCAGACTCCCCCACTTGGCTCAAAGCCATAGATCAAAATATTAGATAACTCACGATACCCATACTCTATTACTGCCATAATACCGTGATGAGATCCAACTAACTTCTTCACAAGCTCATGCAACACAAACCATAAAATACCTCAAATTATCTACTAAGCTCGTATTCATCATCATGACAGTCAGATCAACTTTCTCAACCAATCCATACTCAAATTGCAATACATATAACCCACTGGTAGAAAGAAACACAATATCATAAGGATCACACATCCATAGACCACCCCGCAGGAGATAACCCACCTGCTTGGCCTCAAATTGGCATTTCACTATGCCCTACCATGGCCGCAGCCATCATGCAATCACTTAACCTTCCTGAGTCTAACCTCGTCAACAAGACATAAGAATCTACTTCATCCCGTAAATGGACAATATGAAAGATCCCTCAACACGATCACAACTCGTGACTGTGCAACACAGCAAGACAGAAATCAAGCATCCAATATTCCTTTTCAAGTCTTAAGCAACCCTCCTCGTCATATCAAACAATCTGAATACACCCTGCAGTCACAACACAATCATCATATAGCCATCAAACCACTCACTGAGCCATCAATCCCGCTCCTAGGGGCACTACCAGAAATATGAGTCCGAAGCACATAGCCATGCAACTAAAACCACCGAGACCAAGATGCGATCAAAACTCGACTTCGAGTCCTCCAGACTGGCCAAACTCCAAAATATAGCAACACATCTCGCATCTCATCCATGGAATCCATAAGCTGTTGATGCATAGCTAATTCTGAGTGCTAACATACACATACAAGCAAGTGGGAGGAATTCAAAGAGATATGTTTCAAGCTAAATCAGTGCTGCACGATAAAGAAAGAAAGGTAGGAAGTTTATCCTAAATTCCATGTAACCTCTCGAAGATAGGTATGGACGTCATCATACCGATCTGCAAGACTCTAGTAGATACTTGCTCATGACTTGTAAAACCTATGAACTAGAGCTTTGATACCAACTTGTCACGACCCAAAATCGAACTAGTCGTGATGGAAGCTAACCCAACCCGCAAGGTAAGCTAATTAACAACAATCCAATTCAAATGAGATTTACTAAGAAAATAAATGATGAAATAGCTGAACTTTTATACAACAACCCAAGGACTGGTAGTAGAAATCATGAGCTTCTAAGACCTAGAGTTTACAAAGCTGGTAGGAAGTAAATAAATTATCTGTTCGAAATGTACATAAACAAATTTATAAATCTAAAGCTACCATGAACAAAAGGCAACTATAACCGGAACACAAGTACATCTTCAATGCCAGCTCCCACGACATGCATCAACATTAGCTCCAAAATCTGCACGCAAGGTGCATAAATGCAGTATGAGTACAACCGACTCCATTTACTCAATAAGTAACAAACCTAAAGTTAGGTTGAAAGTAGTGACGGGCTCGAGAGAAGGTCAAAGTCCAACACCAAAGGTCAAGAACAACTCGTAACAATACAATAAAAATAGTGCAAGAAATAGCTGAAAGTTATTATTCTCAGCTCGTTCACAGTTACGGGAAACAGACATGCTTTTCACGTATAACAGTAAAACCCAAATATTTTGCTGAAATCACCAAAATATGAGTATATCAGAAATCTGTCATTTTTCCCAAAAACTTTCAACAACAGATAAGATATTTCGTTCTCAGATTGCATGAGGAAAGTACATCTCTATGCTTGCATGCCACCATTGGGACCTAACGGAACCACTAAAACTCCATTGCGGAGTCAAATACACAATAGTCAAACTTCGTTGACTCTTCCAATTTAAAGCTTCAAACATGAAATTTATTCTTCCAAATTAATTCCAAATCACCCGAAAACCGAAACCGATGATACACTGAAGCCATAATATATCATACAGAGCTACCCATGCCCTCAAGCCATTAAGCAAAGTGCAAATGCTCATAATGACCAGTCGGGTCGTTATATAATATTATTTGGGTTTTCTCATTGATTTCATATTCCTCTACTTTGTACTCTTACTCCATCTCTTGACAGGGTGCTTAGACTTACATATTAGTACTATTCCATGTGTGCTGCATCTTTAATAGATACAGGTGGTTCCATAGCAGACGACATCGATCAGTGATAGCGGTACACCCTCTTCTCAACTGACTTGGTGAGCCCCTATAACGACCCGGCCGATCGGTTTAAGTATTATAATAATATTCCCCTATTTATTGCTTCATCTATGGTATATTGTGGTTATGTGACTTGTCGAGGTGTTTGGTTTTGGTTTCGGGTGAGTTTCGAAGTGAAATGGGACACATAGTCCATAAGTTGGAAGTTTAAGTTGAAGGTGTTGACCGTAGTTTGAATTTTGTGTAGACGACTCCGAAATAGAGTTTTGTCAGTTCCTATAGCTCCGTATGGTAATTTGGACTTAGAAGCGTGTCCGGATATTGAATTGGAGGTCCATAGGTCGTTTCTGCTATTGGTGAAATTTAGGAAGTTGAAGGTTGGAAGGTTGAGAAGATTGACCGAGAGTTGACTTTATTGATATCGGGGTTTGATTCCAATATCGAAAGTTAGAATAGGTCCTTCATGTCATTTATGACTTGAGTGAAAAATTTGAGGTTAATCAGAGTTGTTTTGGTATGAAATGGCGTTAGTTTTGAAGTCGAATGTTCATAGTTTCATTAGGCATGAATGGGTTGCGATTCGTAGAATCGGTGTAGTTTGATGTGCTTTTAGGCCTCGAATAGGTTCATTATGTGTTATGGAACTTGTTGGTATATTTAGACGGGGACCGGGTGTGAGTCGGTTTGAAATCAGATTACTGGAGCTGCTAGTTTTCTATTCTAGTTTCCTTCAATGCGTTTGTGAAGATTCTCCTGTGATCGCATAGAGTCATCAAGGTAAGGGTGTGATCACGAAGTTTGCTGAGCTTGTTCATCGCGAACGCGTGAGGTATATCGTGTTCGCGTATAAGGAAGGTGGGGCTAGGGGCTGAAGCAAGCTTGTGCATCATGTTCGCGTAGCCTGGGAGGTGGTCGCGTGAGTGGAGGAAGCTGGTCATCGCGTTTGCGACTGGCTTCACGTGTTCACGAAGAATGTTTTATTGAGCTGGGGAAATTTGTTCAACGCGATTGCGAGTCATTGCCTGCGATCGTGATAGAGGACGATTGGGCAGCATTATTAAAATTTCAAAATGAGGGTTTTATCTCATTTTTCATCTTTTGGACCTAGAGAGCTCGGTTTGTGGCGATTTTTTGAGAGATTTTCAAGGAAATTATCGGGGTAAGTGAATCTAACTTGGATTTGGCTACGGATACTATACATGAATCCATCTTTATTTTTGTCATCTAATTAGTCATTTGAGTTCGAAAACATGGGGAAAAATTGTGAAACTTCTTGTATGGTTGGACTCGTTATCGAATGGGTGTTAAGATTTTGTTGGTCATGTTTTGAGAGGCGGGCATGGGGTTGACGTTTTGATTTGACTTTTTGTTTCTCTTTAAAGATTGAAACTTTATTGTTTGGAATAGCTTCATATAGTTTGTATTTACGGTATGAAGTTATTTTGGCTAGATTTGAGCCGTTCGGAGTTGGATAATCGCGAGAAAGGCTTACTAGTGGATTGAGTTAGTGTATTTTGAGGTTAATGTCTTGCCTAACTTTGTGTGGGGGAATTACCCCTTAGGAATGGTGTTGTTTTGTGATAATTGTGATATGCGAAAGCCGTGTACGCAAGGTGACGAGTGTGTGCACGGGCTAAATGGGGTAATTGACCGGTTTTAGCTATGTAGATTCTTTTCACGCTTTTAATTGAGTTGCCATAATATGTTATACTCATCATCATTAGTCTATCTTCACATGCTTTACTTGACATCGTAATACTTACCTTATCCCTTACTTGCTAATTGTCTTTAGATGTTTAGTTGAAGTTACTGTTCTCTCTATTCCTTATTCATTATTTAAACGTTGAGTCCCTTATTTGAAGTTGTTATTTCTTGAAATATATTATTGTTGAATTTGGTATTGAATTATAAAGACCGTGAGTCACATTGAGGAAAGTGGTAAATTTGTTGAAATATTGTTCTTGTGAGTTATTCACTTTCGGTTGCTATTGTTGAGACTCTTGTACATATTGTGGTTTAGCTGTGAGCTATTTATTGTGGAAACACTACTAGTGTTGACTTCTTTGGCAAGTTGTGGTATTGGGCACTTGAGGTGAGATTTATGGTATGTTGTGATACTGATACGCATGCAGTAGTATAAGGACTGGGGTTGAAACGTATGCGGTGACATAAGGTGGGCTTGATACGCTTGTTGCTAGTAGGAGAACTACTTGAAGCCACACAATGTGAAAAGGTGGGCTAAAATGTGGGTAGCTATTTCAGGAAATGATGTTCAAAGCTAAATGCAAGGCTCCCGCGCTGATATAAAGAAAGATTGTAATTTGATTTGTGAAATGAGACTACAAGGTGGTACCTCAGTAGCGATTCTTGTTGATACTTTTGTTTTCCATCACTTGAGTTTGTGTGTTTTGGCTGCTTTATTTCCTTGTCATATTATTCCTTGTTTTCTTCCGTGGTGATGCCTTATTTGCCTTAGTGCAGTGTAGCTATTCTTGGTATATCCCTTCATTGTTTCATTTCTATTGTTTATCTTTATCATACTGTCATATACCTGTTCAGCTTTCTTATTTATTCCAATAAGGCCTTGACTTGACCTCGTCACTACTCTAACGAGGTTAGGCTTGGCATTTAATGGGTACCGTTGTGGTGTACTCATGCTATGCTTCTGCACATATTTTTGTGCAGATCCATACCAGTTAAGGAATGTACGGGCTACAAAAGGCACGAGTAGAGCAACCCTTAACTGGTCGTTTTGATATATGAATACTTACGAGGGAGTCGTTATGGTTCATATGCACTTTCAGACAGAAACAAATGGTTACTACTGAGCACATAGAACTTGTGATATCAGTGCAATCTCAAGTAAGGAACGTATGCAGCTAGTTAATTCATGGATAGAATAACTCACATTAAAGGTCTTTATACTAAGGAGGCCCTTACGAGTGAAACATTACAGCTCAATTACTTTTTGGAAAAGAACATGGGATGTGAAGCTATATGAAACACAATCTATCATGGCGACATCAACTAAGAACATACGGAGCAATTGAATACATGAGTATAATATTTCTAAGCATTTCATTTTGAAACTCACTTTCTTGGAGGGGGAACTTTCTATAGATTCATTGCAAGGAAGAGGATTACGAATAGCCTTACATGCCTCTAAGACAGCCTTTCCGCGATGCTAACAGAACCAACCATCTCCCTGAATCAAGATACATAAGAAGAATATTACTATTAATGGAGAGAAACATAACAACTAGCCGACGAATGGTCATTTGCAATGATTCTATAGTGTATATCTTCGCCTAACTCCCGTCTAATTCTCATAACACCATAAATAATATATAATTACACATACATGAATATCTCCAGCACCTCCACACCACAAAACCAGACCCAACACATCACACAACAAATAAAACTACACTAGCATCAATAAGAGAAACACGTTAATTAACAAATGAGCAACTAGCTTGCTTTAGGGAAAATCACACAACATCTCCCTTGTTTATTTTACATCTATCAAGTTAAGAACAACCTCAAAAAACAAACAATCAACAACTATATGTCTTGCAATTGACCACATGTATACATACGTCTACAAAAGTCCCTAGACTGAAATAACATAGTCAGAACAGGGTCGCGACCTACCTATAAGTCTATATATAAAATCAAAACATAGGGACCTTTATGTTTGATTACACTTTGGATGATATGGAGTCAACCGATCAACAGTCGGAACCAAAATTATTCACTCTAGGGGTTCGTCAAGTTGCCTACCTAAACCGGCAACATAGTCGGGACAGGGCCCCGACCCGCCCATAAGTTTATATATCAAATCCAATCATAAGGACCTCTAGGCTTGGCTGCACTCCGAATGATATAGAGTCTATCGATCAACAACTGGACATAAATTATTTTGTCTAGGGGTCTGTTTAACTACCTACCTGAACCTGCAGCACGAAATGAGCATCCCTGGCCAAAGGGATGTCAGTACGAAATAATGTACTAAGCATGTACGACAACTAAATAATCATAAATAAGTACTATGATCAAATAAAAGAATGCCGAATAAAGATAACTGGATAAAATAATGGTCAAGATCACCTGGAGATCAGAGCACACATCTTACAATAAGTCTAAAAGGCCATATACCATAGTCTTACCAAACGGGACCGTAGCATTGCTATGTAGCTTTGTCTTTCTAAACATTCTATAACAACATCTCACAAGTCATACCATGTCGAGTCTATCATCCATTAGTCGCACGAATACATAAAACATAAATGTTAACTTTCGTATCTTCTCATATGTATGTGATGGCTACAACAATCATAAGTTTTTAATTTACCCGCTTGCGTACCGGTACTATCATCTCATACCCAACAATTAGTCGGTAATTCCCCCTAGCGTATCCGTCATCTACTAGGCTATCATGCTCGTGTCTTCCGGGCTAGCACTCCTGTACTACCAGGTCATTGAACTTGTTTGTTGTACATATCTATCGTACCAACAACATGCCTCAACAAGTAGAATCCTCATATCACTTCCACTAAGGTCATCAAATCATGCTACAAGCAATAACTATGAACAAAAGGCAATCTCATCATCTCTACAAGCATCTATAACCAAGAGCTCGTATAGTGCCAACTTTGTGTCGTCATTAAACTAGAGTCCTCATAAGGAGGTCAGTGTAGCACATAGACACCTTCTAAATAGGATACGAAGCTACTAACAAACATTTGAAACTGGATCTATCAAGGTGCTAGTAGTTAAGGCATGTACGGGCTACTAAAGGCATGAGTAGAGCAACCCTTAACAGTGGTCGTTTTAAAACATGAATACTTATGAGGGAGCTGTCGTGGTTCATATGCACTTTCAGTCAAAAATAAGGGATTGCTGCTGAATATATGGAACTCGTTACATCGGGGCAATCTCAAGTAAGGATTGTATGCAGCTAGCTAATACATGGGTAGAACAACTCCCATTAAAGGTTGTTATACTAATAAGGCCCTTACAAGGGAAACATTATAGCTAAAGTACACTAAAGGGCAGCCAGGTGCACTAAGTTCCCGCTATGCATGGGGTCGGAGGAAGGGCCGGACCACAAGGGACTATTATACGCAACCTTACCCTGCATTTCTACAAAAGGCTGTTTCCACGGCTTGAACCCGTGACCTCCAGGTCACATGACAGCAATTTTACCAGTTACGCCAAGGCTCCCCTTCTATACCTCAAGTACACTCTTTGTAAATAAACATAGGCTGTGAAGATCATATAAAGCACATTCTATCAGGGCGACATAATTAAGAACATAAGGAGCCGTTGAAAGTACGAGTATAACATTTCTAAGCATTTCATTTTTGAACTCACTTTTTTGGAGGGGGAACTTACTATATATTTATGCCAATGAAGATATAACGAATAACCTTACATACCTCTAAGTCGAGCTTTCCAAGGTGTTGAGAGAATCATCCTTCTCTAAAACCAAAGCTACATAAGAATAGTATTACTATTAATGGAGAGAAATATAAGAACTAGCTGACAAACAACAATTTGTTCTATACATGATTCTACAACGTATATCTGCTTGACTCCTGTCTAATCCTCATACACCATCAATAATACATAATTACACATACATTGATATCTCCAACACCTACAATACAAAACGAATCCCAAAATGTCACACAACAATTAAAACAACACTAGCATCAACAAGAAAAACAGGCTAACTAACAAATGAGCAACATGCCTTCTTTACAGAAAATTGGACAGGATCTCCACCATTTATTTTATATCCCTCATATCAAGAACAACATAAACACAAAAAAAATCAAAAACTATATGTCCAGCACATGAATAACAACAAGAACAGCCCCTCAAAACGTCACCCAATAACACCCTAAACCCAACTTCAACAGAGCCACCTCTATTTGCAATTTTATCGCTGTCCAACCCTTGTTAAGCTCTATTGACTTCAAATATATGGAGGAGAAATATAAAAATATCTTATATGACAAGAATAATTCCATTTGTACCTTGCTTCAACTTTAAGTAACTTCAATTTCACAATACCAAAGGGAAGAACAAGCTAACCTAACATCACAAGAACTTTTAAAGGAGAAATCACTTCCCAACCTTTGAGAACTTCACTTCAATGGTAGGAAAATGAGGAGAAATAGGGTATCCACCTATTATATATAATTGGATAAGTTTCCACCGTCTATGTGGGTTCCAACGGGAGCTGCCTGTCTAGTCTCAGGATAACACGAATATCTCTCTACTCTGACGTCGTATCAACAAACTGTTTAATGCGTTGGAAACTAGACTCGTAGACCTTAAATTTTTTGATGGATGACCCCTAACTCAAAGTATATCTAGATAAAATCTCAATGACATTAGACACAATTTTTTAGTAAACTTATGAACATAAATTACAATAACTTTTGCCGACTTTTGTTTTACACCTCGCTTGACTTCAAAAATTAGCATATGATGATTATATGGTTCAAGTAAATCATAAAATGACCTTATAAGAATGTAATAACTTCTATTATTACCCTAAAGGTAAAGGCTATAACATTCCCAACTTGCCGAATTTTGACAAAACTTATTTTCTATCACGCCGCGACCTTGGGGAGTGCAACTGGCGCTCAACCGAGATATCCTAGTCAAGCAAGCCTACTCGATGCCTTCTACCTGACCTTACCCATGAATAAAGTGAAGATGTATAACATTAGTTAGACAATGAGAATATTTCATGTACAACACCAATTTCATTATCATTAGTTACTTCATTCACAACTTCCAATATATATTACACATTCGTAGATTAGAAGTGGAAACTTGTGTTACAAGTACAACATTTTTATTTTAACTTGCCAAAGACAAAATACAACCCACACTATATCTACGAGTCCTCTAATAGATACAAAAGAGTAACATGATAGTGCCAGCGACAAGGCCCTGGCTATACCTAAAAAACTATACACATGAAGAAAAAGACATAAGACCCCGATATGAAGTGGGGCACAACCCCAATTTCCCTTCGTAGGATGTCGTGATGGTACATTGTCACATCCCGACCACGGGGAGCGCAACAGGCGCTCAACCGAGATACCCCGGGCGAGCAAGCCTGTGCAAAATCTTCTACCCAACTCGCCCATGAATAAAGAGAAGATATATTTTTATACCATTATTTACACATTGAGTGGATTCCATGAACAATGCCAATTCCTTCTCCATTAGTCACTTCATTTTATAGTCTCAAAATACATGCACAATCATAGTTTAAGTGCAACAAGTGATTCAAATACGGCAAGGCTAGTTTAACATTGCCAACACCCATATAAAACTCACATTGTGTTTAGGGAGCCTCTATGAATACAAAATACTATGATAACGCTGGTAACAAGGCCCTGACTATACCTCAAAACATAGTACACGTGGGACAAAAGATACACGACCCAGAATGAAGTAGGGCTCACCAAATATGCCAAGAAGAGTGTGTACTACTATCAATGATCAACGTCACCTGCTGCGGAATCAGCTGCATCTATTAAAGATGCAGCGCTCCCGACAAAAGGGATGATAGTACATATGGAATAGTAATAGTATGTAAGGCTAAACACCCTCTCGCTAGAAGGAATGATAACACAAAGAAGGACAGTCATAAATCAATGGGAGCCTCAGACAATACTAAAATATCAAAATTAGGAGCAAGATAAGTGCCAAGTAAATTTCCATGATGTTTGGCTAGGAGATCTTAGCACCGATATACCACCGTGATTTCAGCACGGAGTTCGATCATAGCCCGATTGGCTAGGCCGTCTCATCTAAATACATCAACCACAATCATAATCATTATCTCAATCTCAATCATTGTTTCAATAATAATCTCAAGCACAATCACCGCCATGTGTGCGGCATGGCGTCCGATCACGACCCGACCAGCTAGGCTGTCTCACCACAATACCGTGTGGATCGACATCACCCTTTTCTAGCAATCATCTCATCCCAATAAAGGGGAATGTTCTCTTCACATCAATCTCATCCCAATAAAGGGGCACAATCACAATTCACTCCTACACCGGCACATGTAGTTTCGGGGTTAGGTCATTTCAACCTACCCTTCCTCGGTGACTAACGATATCCTAGGGTGTTTATTTATTTATACAACTCATTTTATTATCTTTTATATATCATTCAGTTCATTGGCGCCGATGGGCATAACACAATAGCACTCTTGGCACGTTGGCCGTATTTCATATTTCATATTCATTTCTTTCACTTTAAACATTATCACGGATTATCAACGACATAGCATTTATATTCAATACTTCAAGTCCACATATTGAGCAAATAAGAATGTTAAGCACATTGAGATTTCTTATACAATTTGACATAATAGCCTTCATTTGAATCACGACTTAAAGATATAACATTTAGATATGCAACACATACTTCGAGCATATTTTCAAATAGAATATAACATAACAAGAACATTGGAATATATATTTAACATATATCTATAGACACAAGGCTTATTCGGAATAATCAACGTCTCTAGAATCTTACCTCTAGGATGAAGACCTAGTGAATTTGCTTGTGAATTCTTCAACTTTGAGCAAGAGTTAATGATCAATAAGTTTAGGAACTTTCCCTCTCACTCTATGGTAATCTCTCTCTCTAGAATATCAGATTTTTGCTTCAAAAGTGGCCCTTTACTTCAATATATCGAAATAGGGTCGGGTCAAAAATAAGAAAAAATGAAGCCCCGATGCAGATCTGCGGTCGCATATGCGACTGCATAACGCTTCTACGGTCCGCAAGATGAACCGCATAATGGCCCTCCAAAATTGGGCACTTTGGCCTCACTCTGCGACCAGTCTGCGGTCCGCAGATATATTCTGCAGTCACATACTTCCATCTGGAATTTTTTTGTGCTGGATCTGTGATAGGTTATGCAGCCCGCAAAATGATTATGCGGCCGCATAATGAACAGCATAATGCTCCAAAATTTTGCACACTCAGTCTGCGGAAAATCTGCAGTTCGCTTAAGATCATTCGTCCTCGAATGAGGGACATATTCTGCCATTAGAAACCAATGTGACTCAGTTGCTATATCAAACACCAACAGTTCCAAACCTTATACCAGCTCCCCAAATTTTCAAAATTTTTGCCAGAGTTCCCGTGTAACTAGGCCTATCCATCTGCCAGAGAATCTCAGAAATCAACCCTAACAATATATACATGAACCAATGACGCAACATAACATAAAAACAACAGCAACCATGGCCTCACGAGTAGTATATTACAAAATGGGAACACCTTTAACATCAACTATACAAATGATACATAATTCAGAGAAGGTAAATTCTTAGCATTTTCATAGAACACAACTTTACAAATACATGGTTATTCAAACAAATTAGGGTATTTCTTCTTCATTTCTTCCTCGGCCTCCCAGGTGGCCTCTTCAACCTGTTGGTTCCGCCATAGTACTTTCACAGAGGCAATTTCTTTATTTCTCAGCTTACGGACTTGCCTATCAATAATGGCAACTGGAATTTCTTCATAAGTCAATTCGTCGTTAACCTCAATAGCCTCAACTGGAACAATAAGCGACAGGTCTCCAACCACCTTCTTCAATATGGATACGTGGAACACCGGGTGCACTAAAGACATCTCTGGAGGTAGTTCAAGCTTGTAAGCCACCCGACCATTCCTCTGAATGATTCTGTACGGTCCGACATACCTCTGACTCAACTTCCCTTTTTTAACAAACCGCATTATACCACTCATGGGGAAAACTTTCAAGAATACCTAATCATCCTCTTTAAACTCCAAATCCCTACGACGCACATTCGAATAGGACTTTTGACAACTCTGAGCAATTTTCAACCACTCCATAATGATCTTAACCTTCTCCATAGCTTGATGCACGAGGTCCGGCCCTATCAATTCTGCTTCCCCAATCTCGAACCATCCAATGAGAGATCTACGTCTCCTACCATATAGAGCCTCGAACGGTACCATATGAATGCTAGCATGATAACTATTATTGTAGGCAAATTCGATGAGCATAAAATGATCATTCCAGCTACCTTTGAAGTCAAGAACACAAGCGAGCAACATGTCCTCAAGCGTCTGAATAGTCCATTCTATCTGCCCCTCAGTCTGCGGATTAAAGGCCGTACTAAGATTCACCTGAGTACCCAAACCTTGCTGAAATTTCTTCCAAAAATTAGCCATGAACTATGCCCCCCGATCAGAAATGATGGAAACTGGAGTTCCATGCTGCCTGACGATTTCCTTGATATAGAACTGAGCATATTGTTCCGCTGTGTTGGTAGCCTTAACAAGTAAGAAGTATGCTGATTTCGTGAGTCGATCCACAATCACCCAAATCGAGTTGAAATTGCAAGGAGTGCAAGGTAGTCCTACCACAAAGTCCATATTGATCACAGTACAACCCACCGAGCCTTTGGTGTTCGACTTTCACTTGGTGACAATTTGGACATCTTACCACAAAGTCCGCTACATTACTCTTCATATCATTCCACCAGTAGACTTTCTTAAGATCACAGTGCATCTTTATAGAGCCCGGGTGCACGAAATACCTATAAGTGTGAGCTTCGGTCATGATTCTTTCCCGGAGACCATCCACATTTGAAACACATAGTCGCCCTTGGTACCTTAGTGTACCATCATCCATGCCAAGAGAAAAGGACCTGGTCTTATGTTTATCAATCCCCTCCTTCAATTGTACCAACAATGGGTCGTTGTATTGCTTTTCCTTGACTTCCACTACAAGCGATGATTCAGCCCTATTTTGCACAATCACTCCTCCTTCACTAGAATCCGCAACATGAACTCCCAAACTAGCCAACCGATTGCCCTCCTTGGCCAACGGCTTTTGATATGCCTCTAAGTGAGCCAAAATACCCATAGATTTCCGGCTAAGAGTGACCACCACAACATTAGCCTTCCCCTGATGATGCAGAATATCGATGTCGTAATCCTTGAGTAACTCAAGCCATCTTCTCTACCTCAGATTCAATTCGTTCTTTTAGAAAATATATTGAAGGCTCTTGTAGTCCGTGAATATATCCACATGGACCCCATATATATAATGATGCCAAATCTTCAATGCAAATACCACCGCCGCAAGCTCTAGGTCAAGTGTTGGATAGTTCTTTTCATGATTCATGAGTTGCCTAGAAGCATAAGCTATCACCTTGCCATTTTGCATTAATACACACCCAAATCCCATTCTTGAAGCATCACAATATACCACAAACCCATCTGAACAATCTGGTAGACTCAACACCGGTGCCGTAGTCAATCTCGATTTAAACTCCTAAAAGCTCCCTTCACAAGCATTTAACCATTGGAACTTAACCGCCTTCTACGTCAATTTAGTCAACGGAGAGGCAAGGGTAGAGAACCCCTCCATAAACTTCCTGTAATATCCAGCTAAGCCCAAGAAACTACGAATCTCAGTTGGGGTAGTAAGTCTAGGCCAATTCCTCATCGCTGAAATCTTCTGAGGATCGACCTTAATTCCTTCTCTTGAGACGACATGACCCAAGAATGTGACAGATTCAAGCCAAAATTCACATTCCGAAAACTTTGCAGACAACTGGTGCTGATATAGACTCAGTAGAACTGCCTTGAGATGATCGGCATGGATCTCTCGACTTTGCAAATATACAAGGATATCATCAATAAACACTATCACGAAGGATTCAATAAAAGGTTTGAAGACTCGATTCATAAGATCCATAAAAGTTGTGGGGGAATTTGTTAGCCCAAAAGACATTACCAGGAACTCAAAGTGTCCACACCGGTTCCTGAAAGCTGTTTTCAGAATATCCTACTCCCTGATCTTAAATTGGTGGTACCCGAATCTTAAATCAATCTTGGAGAAGTACTTAGCACCCTGCAATTGATCAAACAAGTCATCTATCCTTGACAATGGGTACTTATTTTTTATTTTTACTTTGTTGAGTTGCCGATACTCAATATACATTCTTAGCGACCCATCCTTCTTTCTTACTAATAGAACCGGTGTGCTCCAAGGAGACACACTAGGCCGAATGAAACCTTTCTCTAACAAATCCTTCAATTGTTCCTTTAGCTCCTTCAATTCTGTCGGTGCCATTCTGTAGGGCGGAATTGATATAGGTTGCATTCCTAGCATCACGTCAATCCCAAAATCAATCTCCCTGTCCGGTGGGACCCAGGGAGCTCATCCGGAAAAACCTCCAAAAATTCATTCACAACCGGCACGGACTCAAGTGTATGTGCCTCAGCTTCGGTGTCTGTAACCCCGACCAAATGGTAAATACATCCTTCATTAATCATCTTCGTGGCCTTATGGTAAGAAATAAACCTACCCTTCGGCACCACATCAACCCCCTTCATTTAAATCATTGACTCATTTGGAAATTCAAACCTAACGGTTCTGGTTCGACAGTCAAGCTTGGCAAAACATGAATAAAGAAAATTCATCCCCATTATTACATCAAAATCAACCATCCCCAATTCAAGGAGATCGGCCATGGTGTCCCGATCACACACCATAACAACACAACCCCTATAAACCCACGCGGCCACAATAGACTCGCCAACTAGAGTAGATATAGAATGATTTATGAAGCTGTTATGGTTCCATCCCAAATTCCATAGCAACAAAAGGAGTGACATAGGACAAAGTGGGACCGGCATCAATAAGAGCATAAATATCATGAGATTGGGAGTCAATATACCTGTGACAACATCTGGTGAAACCTCTGAACTCTGGCGACCCTGCATAGCATAGAAACGGCTAGGTCCTCCCGAACTGTGTGTACCACGCCTAGCTGAACCACGCCATGCAAGTTCTAGAGCTGGAAGAGGTGCTGCGGATGTAGTAGCTGAAGAACAGGCTGGCTGTGCCGTACCCCTGCCCTCCCCCTGGTGAGATGAACGGCAATCCCTCTGAATGTGACCCCTCAATCTGCACCCATAAAATATGGGTAGGTCCATGTAGTAGATTCCCAAATGCATTTTTCCAAACCTAGGGCATTGGGACCTCTACTGCTACTGGAATCTCCCACCAGGCTGACCTTGCTGGTAGGATCCCCTGTTGTCGTGGCTGGGCCTAAAACATCTCCACTGCTACTGACTAGGCCCTGACGGCAGTGTACTGACTGAAGACTGAGCAAAAGACTGGGATAACCCTGATGACTCTCCCCTAAATGCCGACCTACCACCACCACTACCGAAAGAACCACCAAAGTTGCCCGCAGATGGGGCCTTACTGCTACTCTCTCGCTCCATCCTGTTTTTCAATTTACGGGGCTCTGTAGCTTGAACAAATGCCACCATCTTCCCATAGTTCATATCAGAATTTAAGGCAGCCGTAACGGCCTCATTAATAACCAAGGGGCTAAGGCCTTGCACAAACCGGCGCACTCTCGCCTCCATAGTGGGCATGCATACATCATACTTGGACAGGCTCGCAAATCACACACTCAGGCTACCTTGCCTTAAGCTCTAAACTCAGCGGCATGGGCTGCCTTAGTCTCGGTAGGCAAGAAATGATCAATGAAAGCATCAGTGAACTCATTCCACCTCGCCTGAGGGCTCCCCTCCTCACGGGACTCCTCCCACAGTTCAAACCAAGAATATGCCACCTCTTTCAGGCGGTAGGAAGCAAATTCCACTGCTTCTATCGCAGTAGCACGCATAACTCGAAGAGTCTTATACATCTCATTAATGAAGTCTTGGGGGTCCTCCTCGGGATTAGTACCCGTGAACACTAAAGGATCTAACTGAAGAAACTTGTTCACCCTGGAACTAGCAGATTCCCCTGGCTGACTGGAAGAAGAAGGCACAACATTTGATCTCTGGGCTTGAGAAGCCACTATCTGAGCCAACATCTGTATGGCTCCCCTAAGATCCCCCTCAGAAACATTGGGATTGGAAGCTGGGGGTGGAGGTGGAACTGGAGTATCGGTTGGAGGGATCATTGCACCCTTAGTAGGTGCAGGAACTGGTGCGATCTGATTAGGTGTAGTGGAATCAAGCAGTGTAGTAGTCGGGGGAATATTCTCGCCCCTAGGGTGCTCACTAGCATCATCAAATAAAGGATCAGCTACCACTCCTGGGGTGGCATTGGCTCCTTGGCCAGTTATTGCTTTATTCCAAGGCTCCATATACTAAAAATTAGAGCAATGCATGAGTTAAAGGAGGAACTATCTTACAATCAGCTTTATCGCACGATCTAGAACATCAAAGAAGGGTATTATTGCTAAATACCCAAGTAGCCTCCTAATTATAGATATGGTCGACAAAGACTCTAATAGACACAACTCTGAGACATCCTTGCACACTTTAAAACCTTAGGCTCTAATACCACGTTTGTCACGCCTCGACCACGGAGAGCGCGAGCGGCGCTCAACCGGGATACCCGATCGAGCAAGCCTTTGCAATACCTTCTACCCAACTCGCCTATGAATAAAGAGAAGATATATTTATACCATTATTTACACATTGAGTGGATTCCATGAATAATGCCAATTCCTTTTTCATTAGTCACTTCATTTTATAGTCTCAAAATACATACACAATCATATTTTAAGTGCAACAAGTGATTCAAATGCAACAAGGCTATTTTGACTTCCCAACACCCATATACAAGCCACACAGTATCTACGGAGCCTCTATGGATGAAAAATACTATGACAATACCGGCAACAAGGCCCCGGCTATACCCCAAATCATAATACGCGTGGGACAAAAGATACACGACCCCGAATGAAGGGGGGCTCACCAAATCTGTCGAGAAGAGGGTGTACTACTATCAATGATCAATGCCACCTGCTGTGGAACCACCTGCATCCATTAAAGATGCAGCGCCCCCGACAAAAGGGACGTTAGTACATGTGGAATAGTACTAGTATGTAAGGCTAAACAGCCTCTCGCTTGAACAAATGACAGCAAAAAGAAGGACAATCATAAATCAATGGAAACCTTAGACAATACTGAAACATCAAAATTAGGAGCAATATAAGTGTCAAATAAATTTCGATCATTTTAGGTTGGGAGATCTTACCACCGATATACCACCGTGATTTTAGCACGGAGTCCTAGCATGGCTCAATCGGCTAGGTCGTCTCATCTAAAGACATCAACAACAATCACAATCATTATCTTAGTCTCTATATTTGTTTCATTCATAATCTGAAGCATAATCACCGCCATGTGTGCGGCATGGCGTCCAATCACGACCCGACCGGCTAGGCGGTCTCACCACAATGCCGTGTGGATCGACATCACCCATTTCTAGAAATCATCTCATGCCAATAAAGGGGAATATTCTCTTCACTTCAATCTCATCCCACTAAAGGGGTACAATCGCAATTCACTCTTAGAGCGGCACGTGTAGTTTCGGGGTTAGGTCATTTCAACCTA
Organism: Nicotiana obtusifolia; assembly: GCA_002018475.1. Taxonomy (NCBI): domain Eukaryota; kingdom Viridiplantae; phylum Streptophyta; class Magnoliopsida; order Solanales; family Solanaceae; genus Nicotiana; species Nicotiana obtusifolia. Next base: position 453,341 of record MCJB01039818.1, on the reverse strand, counting down.
CACTTCCTCAGTGACTAACGATACTCCCAGGGTGTTTGTTTATTTAATGGATTGACAACTCATTTCATTATTTTTTATATATCATTCCATTGGCGCCGATGGCCATAAAACAATGTCACTCTTGGCATGTTGGCCATATTTCATATTCCATATTCATCTCTTTCACTTTAAACATTATCACGAAACATCAACGACAGAGCATTTCTATTCAATACTTTAAGTCCACATATTGAGCAAATAAGAATGTTAAGCACATTGAGATTTCTTACACAATTTGACATAATAGCCTTCATTTGAATCACGACTTAAAGATATAACATTTAGATATGCAACCCATGCTTCAAGCACATTTTCAAATAATATAAAACAAGAACATTGGAATACATATTTAACATATATCTTTCGCCACAAGGCTTATTTGGAATAATCAATTTATAATGAACAACTAGGGACTTAAAAGGATATTGTGGGGTTCAATTCTAAGAGAAGAGTTTAGCCAACATACGTCGCCTCGAGCCTTTAAGTTACTACAATATTCTGGAATTCTTATCCACTTCGATCTATTTAGAAATATAGCAAAATTGAACACAAATTAGGAGAGAGTTTATGGTTCCAGCTCATTTGAGCATTTTATCAAACACTAGGCGGGTATTATGATTTCAAGGTCCTCCTATGGTGGATTCCTCCATCCCACTACCCAAAGTCTACGCGATTTAGCTCAACATTCTTCCCCCAACCCTTGATAGTACATGCATGCATAATGGACAACTATCACACCCAAGAATTGCTTTTCTCATTACCTATTTTCATTAAAATCACGAAATTGAGGGCTAGGAAGTAAAATCTTACCTCTAGGATGAAGACCTAATGAATTTTCTTGTGAATTCTTCAACTTTGAGCACGAGTTAATGATCAATAAGCTTAGGAACTTCCCCTCTCACTCTATTTTAATCTCTCTCTCTCTCTAGAAATATCAGATTTTTGCTTCAAAAGTGGCCCTTTACTTCAATATATCAAAATAGGGTCAGGTCAAAAATTAGAAAAAATGAAGCCCCGATGCGGATCTGCAGTCCACTAAATGGACCGCATAATGGGCCTTTGGAACTGGGCATTTCTATCCGCAGACCTTTTCTACGGTCGCATAATGCGCCGCAGAACTTCCCCCGGAATTTATTNACAGTCATAAATCAATGGAAGCCTTAGACAATACAAAAGCATCAAAATTAGGAGTAAGATAAATGTCAAGTAAATCTCCATCATTTTAGGTTGGGAGATCCTAACGACAATATACCATCGTATTTTTATGCACGGAGTCTGATCGCGGCCAGATCGGCTAGACCGTCTCATCTAAGGACATCAACCACAATCACAATCATTATCTCAGTCTCAATTATTGTTTCAATCATAATCTCAAGCACAATCACCGCCATGTGTGCGGCATGGCGTCCGATCACAACTCGAATGACTAGGCCGTCTCACCACAATGCCGTGTGGATCGACATCACCCTTTTCTAGCTATCATCGCATCCCTATAAAGTGGAATATTCTCTTCACATCAATCTTATCCCAATAAAGGGGTACAATCACAATTCACTCCTACACCGGCACATGTAGTTTCGGGGTTAGGTCATTTCAACCTACCCTTTCTCGGTGACTAACGATACTCCCAGGGTGTTTATTTATTTAAATGATTGACAACTCATTTCATTATCTATTATATATCATTCAGTTCATTGGCACCGATGGCGATAACACAATGTCACTCTTGGCAGGTTGACCGTATTTCATATTTCATATTTATCTCTTTCACTTTCAACATTATCACGGATCATCAACGACAAAGCATTTCTATTCTAGACTTTATGTCCACTTAATGAGCAAATAATAATATTAAGCACATTGAGATTTCTTACACAATTTGACATAATAGCCTTCATTTGAATCACGACTTAAAGATATAACATTTAGATATGCAACCCATGCTTCAAGCACATTTTCAAATAATATAAAACAAGAACATTGGAATACATATTTAACATATATCTTTCGCCACAAGGCTTATTTGGAATAATCAATTTATAATGAACAACTAGGGACTTAAAAGGATATTGTGGGGTTCAATTCTAAGAGAAGAGTTTAGCCAACATACGTCGCCTCGAGCCTTTAAGTTACTACAATATTCTGGAATTCTTATCCACTTCGATCTATTTAGAAATATAGCAAAATTGAACACAAATTAGGAGAGAGTTTATGGTTCCAGCTCATTTGAGCATTTTATCAAACACTAGGCGGGTATTATGATTTCAAGGTCCTCCTATGGTGGATTCCTCCATCCCACTACCCAAAGTCTACGCGATTTAGCTCAACATTCTTCCCCCAACCCTTGATAGTACATGCATGCATAATGGACAACTATCACACCCAAGAATTGCTTTTCTCATTACCTATTTTCATTAAAATCACGAAATTGAGGGCTAGGAAGTAAAATCTTACCTCTAGGATGAAGACCTAATGAATTTTCTTGTGAATTCTTCAACTTTGAGCACGAGTTAATGATCAATAAGCTTAGGAACTTCCCCTCTCACTCTATTTTAATCTCTCTCTCTCTCTAGAAATATCAGATTTTTGCTTCAAAAGTGGCCCTTTACTTCAATATATCAAAATAGGGTCAGGTCAAAAATTAGAAAAAATGAAGCCCCGATGCGGATCTGCAGTCCACTAAATGGACCGCATAATGGGCCTTTGGAACTGGGCATTTCTATCCGCAGACCTTTTCTACGGTCGCATAATGCGCCGCAGAACTTCCCCCGGAATTTATTTTTGTGCTGGATCTGCGATGGGTTATGCCCGCAAAATGATTATGCGGCCACATAATGGTCCAAAATTTTGCCCAAGTTTCTTCTTAAGTCTATGGCAGATCTGCGACCGCAAAATGGACCGCAGAAACACCTTGTACTTCCAAAATCTTAGAATGGACCACAGAAACACCCTGTACTTCCAAAATCTTTCTTCCACTTCGACACCACGAAAGCCCGGGTTTTAGGTAAAATTTTATGGGGCCTTGCACACCTAGTCTCTAAGACTAGCATACATGTAGAATTAAATTGAGAAATGATAAAAACGTTCAAATAACTCAACAACTATCATAAAAGAACTCCGCAACTCGACAGAACAAAACTCCCCAAAATCTGGTTATGCCAAGCCTAACCTCGGTAGAGTAGTGACAAGGTCAGATCAAGGCCCTACTGGAATAAATAAGAAAACTGAACAGGTATATGACAGTGTGATAATGATAAACAATGGAAATAAAACAATGAAGGGATATACCAAGAATATCTACACTGAAGTAAAGCAAATAAGGCACCACAAAAGAAAACAAGGAATAATATGCCAAGGAAATAAAGCAACCAAAACACAAGTGATGTAATAGAAAAGTATCAACAAGAATTACTACAGAGGTACCGCCTCGTCGTCTCATTTCACAAATCAAATCATAATTTTTCCTTATATAACCGCGTGAGCCTTGTATTTAGTTTTCAAAATCATTTTTCATAAATGTCTACTCACGTTTTAGCCCATTTTATCACACCGCGTGGCTTCAAGTAGTTCCCTTACTACAAACACGCATATCAAGCCCACCTTATCTCACCGCATGCATTTTAACCCCCAGTCCTTATACCACCACATGCATATCAATATCACAACATACCACAATTCGCACCTCAAGTGCCCAATACCACAACTTGCCAAAGAAGTCAACAATAATAGTGTTTCCATAATAAATAGTCAATGGCTCAACCACAATATGTACAAGAGTCTTAACAATAGCAACCGAAAGTGAATAACTCACAAGAATAGAATTTCAAAAATTTACCACTTGCCTTAATTTGACTCATGGCCTTTATAACTCAATATCAAATTCAACAATAAGATATTCAAAGAAATAACAACTTCAAATAAGGGACTCAACGGTTAAACAATGAATAAGGAATAGAGAGAGCAGTAACTTCAACTAAACATGTAAAGACAATTAGCAAGTAAGGGATAAGACAAGTATTATGATTTCAAGTAAAGCATGTGAAGATAGAGTAATGATGATGAGTATATCGTATTGTGGCACTCAATTAAAGGCATGAAAGGAATCTACATAGCTAGAACTGGTCAATTACCCTATTTAGCCCGTGCACACACTCGTCAACTTGCGTACACGACTTTCACATATCACAATTATCACAAAACACCACCAATCCTAAGGGGTAATTCCTCCACACAAAGTTAGGCAAGACACTTACCTCAAATAATGCTAACTCAATCCACTAGTAAGCCTTTCCCGCGATTATCCAACACTGAAGCGAAACAAAAAGTTGCAATCTATTCCGAACAATAAAGTTGCAATCTTTAAAGCAAAACAAAAAGTCAACTCAAAAAAATCAACCCCGGGCTTGCATCTCAGAACCTGACCGGACTTACAAAATCCAAACACCCATTCGATAACGAGTCCAACCATATAAGAAATTCTCAAATCCGACTTCAAATCACCTTTCAAATCCCCAAAATTTAGTCTAAGAAGTTTCACAATTTTTCCCCAAATCTTCCAACTCAAATCACTAATTAGATGACAAAAATAAAGATGGATTCATGTATAAAAGTCAAATCCGAGTTAGATTCACTTACCCCAATAATTTCCTTGAAAATCCCTCGAGAAATCGCCACAAACCGAGCTCTCTAGGTCCAAATGATGAAAAATGAGATAAAACCCTCGTTTTGAAATTTTATTATTGCTGCCCAGTTGTCCTCTATCGCGATCGCGGACAAAGACTCGCAATCGCGTAGAACAAGTCTCCCCAACTCCATAAAACATTCTTTGGGATTGTGTGAAGCCAGTCGTGAACGTGATGACCAGCTTCCTCCACCCACACGACCGCGTCCCAAGCCACGCGAACGTGATGCACAAGTGTGCTTCAGCCTCTAGCCTTACCTTCCTTATACGTGAACACGATATGCATCACGTGTTCGCAATGAACAAGCTTTGCAAACTTCACGATCGCACCCTTACCTTCGCGAACGCGAAGAGAAAAATCCCAGAAGTCCCTGATGACTCTAAGCGATCGCGAGAGAATATTCATGAACGCGTAGAAAGAAACCATAACAGAAAACCAGCAGCTTCAGCAATTCAATCCAGTCAAAAAATGATCTGATTTCAATCCGACTCGCACACTGGACCCTGTCTGAATATACCAACAAGTTCCATGACACATAACGGACCTACTCGAGGCCTAAAATCACATCAAACAACATCGATTCTACGATTGGCAATCTAATTCAGGCCTATTGAAACTATGAACATTTGACTTCCAAAACTAACGCCGATTCATATTAAAACAACACTGATTGACCTAAAATTTTGCACACAAGTAATAAATGACATGACAGACCTATTCCAACTTTTGGAATCGAATCTAACCCCGATATCAATAAAGTCAACTCTCTGTCAAACTTCTCACCCTTCCAAACCTTTAACTTTCTAACTTTCGCCAATTCAAGCCGAAACGACCTACGGACTACCAATTCAATATCCGAACATGCTCCTAAGTCCAAAATCACCATATGGAGCTATTGAAACTGAAAAAACTCCATTCCGAAGTCGTCTACTCAAAAGTCAAACTACGGTCAACACCTTCAACTTAAACTTCCAACTTAGGGACTATGTGTCCCATGTCACTCAAAAACTCACTCGAAACCAAAACCAAAGACCCCGGCAAGTCACATAACCACAATATACCATAAAGGAAGAAATAAATAAGGGAATGAGGCTACAATACTCAAAACGACCGGCCAGGAGGTTACATTCTCCCCCTCTTAAAACATGCGTTCGTCCTCGAACGAGTATAGAGACATACCTGAAGTGGTGAAAAGATGAGGATAATGGCTATGCATATTATGCTTGGTCTCCCAAGTCGCCTCCTCGACTGTTTGTCCCCTCCATTGAACCTTTAGTAAATCAATGCTCTTCGACCTCAACTTTTGGACCTGCCTGTCCAAGATGGCCAACAGCTCCTCAACATAAGAAAAATCCTTGTCCAGCTGGACCGAGCTAAAATCTGACACATGAGACGGATCACTGTGATACTTACGCAGCATAGAAACATGGAATAGTGGATGAACTACGGCTAGACTAGGTGGCAATGCAAGCTTGTGGGCCACCTCACCAATCCTCTAAAGAATCTCAAAAGGTCCGATATACCTAGGGCTCAACTTGCCCTTTCTCGCGAACCTCATAACACCCTTCATGGGAAAAACCCGGAGCAAGACCCGCTCTCCAACCATGAAAACAACATCGCAAACCTTCCAATCTGCATAATTCTTTTGTCTAGATTGGACTGTACGAAGTCGATCCTGAATCAACTTAACCTTTTCCAAAGCGTCCTGAACCAAGTCAGTACCTAATAGCCTAGCCTCACCTCGCTCAAACCAGCCCACCGGAGATTAACACCGCCTCCCATACAAGGCCTCATATGGAGTCATATGAATACTCGATTGGTAGCTATTGTTGTAGGCAAACTCCACAAGCAGCAAGAACTGATCCCAAGAACCCCCCAAACTCCATAACACATGCATGAAACATATTCTCTAATATCTGAATAGTGTGCTTGGACTGTCCGTCCGTCTGAGGGTGCAATGCTGTACTTAACTCAACTCATGTGCCTACCTCACGTTGTATGACCTTCTAGAATTCCGATGTAAACTACGTACCCCGGTCATCGATGATGGATACCGGCACTGTCATGACCTAAATTGGAGGGCCGCGATGGGCACCCGGTATTACTAAACTGAGTACCAACGTAACATATCTTTCTTATCATATCATCATAGATAAATGGGCCAGAAGGGCCATCATGAGATAACTAGAGTAAAACATAAGAGAATACTAGACATAGGACGACCCAACATGATATAGGAACTTATACACGTGACATACGGGCCTATAAGGCCGACAAAACCATACAAGTATCTATATACATGACACTTATCTACAAGCCTCTAAGAGTACATAAACATCGTAAAGGTCGAGACAGGGCCCCGCCATACCAATCAATACATATCTAAATCATACTGACCAAATAGGCAGCTTTGGAGGAAGTGGAGTGCACCAACACCTTCTGAGCTGATATCCTACTAGGTAGACTGTCAACCTATCTATCGGGAAATGGGGGCATAAAACGTAGCGTCCCCGGGCAAAAGGGACGTCAGTAAAAATAAAGTACCGAGTATGTAAGGCATGAAAGCAACATGGTGTAAAGAACTCAACATGTAAGTCTGAATATCTCTGTGAATCGTGAAACGTTTATAATGTCATGCATATGCGTGCAAATGTCATATCTTGCATAGATATATGAGTACATAACATCATCAAGCTTCTGAGGGCATCCTATCATATCATCTCGGCCTCTGTGGGCTAAATCATCAAAATATACTAGCTAATCAGGTGATTATGCATATATAACACCATTACCTTTTTCCATACCTCATATATATATAATATATGCGTATATAATTCCATCTGGTCATGGGTCAATGTACATGTTTAAATGAATGCAATGCATGAGAAGAAGTCAATAAGATCTCTTGGAATGTCATAAAATCATTATGCCTTCAATTAATATCATAAAATAAACATTATCAACTTACGTATTTTATGAAACCCATGAACAGATGATAGAATAATAGGACACATAGGGAATCATGAACATAAGAACCCCTAGTACTTTTAAGAGTAGTGTCATTTGTGAAAGTTACGTGTTTGCTCATTTCATTTGTATCATATGGATCATGCCAAAAGAAAAGAAGGGATAGCCTTAACATACCTTTGTCGTTTACCTCACCACACGACGTCGGTTCATCCCTTTAGTACTTAAATCTGTTACAAACAATAAGGGACCTTTGTTAAGCTCACGGAAGCTAGAACTCAACACAAATGAGCGACTAGCTCATCTAAGAAATTTTGGACAACCCCTCCCCTATTTCTTTTCATTTTCTTCAAATCCACAAACAAGACCAACATGTCTAGAAAGTCAACAAAATATATATATATATATATATATATATATATATATATATATGCGTGTATACATCCAACCTCATATTCGTTACAATACATCACCAAAACAGTCCACACCATCTAACCCAACAACCAAATTCTAACTTGCACTTGCCAAACCTTCTCTTCTTCCAAACACATCAACCACAATAGCAATAGAATTGTAAAGTTATTTCTACTGATTTCCATCCATAAAACATCAAGAATTCAACTCCAAAATAGTCCAGCAACTACAATACTTCAACATGAAGTTCAACTTACTTCACAAGTTTCCTTTATCAAATCAACTAGATATACATAGATGATCTTAAATACATATAGGAGAAGTTAAACCTTACCTTGCCAGCAATAATACCCATCCAACTAAGCTTTACTTCAAGCTCAAATAAGCTCTTGACCCCAAGCAACAAAGTAGAGAGATAACTAGGTGACCTTGATCTTCCAAGAGAAAAATCACCTTACCAACTTGTGGATTTGGTCTTGGAACCTAGGATAACTTTGAGAGAGATCTTGGGCTGATATTTTGGAGCTCCTTCACGTTGAAATAGAGAGAGAGGGATTATGAATTATTTTCTAAGTGAAATTGAGATATATCTACGTTTATATGGCCCACTAATGGGCTTGGGAAGATGGGTCTTGGGCTGCCCCAAGAATTTCCTATCTCTATCCTTTTCCATTCCCTTTTAGTTTGATCCGCAAGTTCTAAGTAGGTGATGCACCTACTTGTCAGCTACATAATCAAGTAGGTGATTCATGTTGGACCTTATTCCATTTTGATACATGTGTCTCATTCTCATTAAATAATTTAGACATGTGTCGAGTTGTCCAGCAAGTAGGACAAAAAGTAAGTTGGTGAAGAAGGCACCGTCTGGTAAGCTAGCAGCTCGTTTTTATTTGTACAAAATCCATGTTCAAGTTCATTCGTCCTCAACCTAGTCATTTGTATGTTGAAAGAAAATACGGGATGTAATATCATTAGATCACTTTATATACTTTTAAAGAGAATCTCATTTCTGAGCTTACATCAATTGACTTACGATGTACTTTCACATACGAAAACATGGGGCATAACATCATTCCCCCTTTGGAACATTCGTTCTCGAATGTTGACTGATGCACTTATCATTCTCATAACCTATAGCTCTTGAAAGTAATTTAATACTCTCTTTGCTATCTAGGCATTTATTCTATGAATAAATCCAAAGGCCAGGCATTCCCCTTTTTAGGCTTCTTTATCACACCACGACTTGTGGTCGGAATTCTTCCAATCTCGTAACTATTGCTACCTTCTATCATGTAGTATGTGCAACTTTGTCCTTATATGTGCGCCTATGCGACTCTTCTCTCATTTTTCATCCAACTTTTAGCCATTCTCTAGGCCTCACTTTGACAACGTATACAAAATTATGACAAGTTATCCCTCTGGGCTTGTATGGCTTTACTACATCTAAGTAAGTCATACTATACCATAACTCTTACTTCGGTTTATTGTTATTAAGGTCTGCTACCAAACTCCAGGATACTCTCGTTGCTTATCCTATATGTATAAATCTAAGTCCTTTAATGCTTCCTCATTACTGTTCATTTTAAAAATGACGGCTTTATCTCATCTAATACTTTGTAACTTTTATCCATCCATTATTGATTCACCTTAATGTTGATCTACAATCTACCGCTGATAACTTGAAACCTCTTACATAATACATTGTCGCTAGGGCTCACGTCGCATCGAGGAACAATTGAAGTGATTTGCCTGATCAACTTCAATAATTGTATTTCATAGCATTCCAATGTGATTCATCTTATGGGGGTATTTTAATCCCATGCAATTCATGAAATCCCTTTTCTTTAGATCATTACTCAATCAAATGTCTAAATGTCATCCTCTTTTCTTTCACAATTACACCCTTATTCTACTACCAGGGCAGCATTGTATCTCTTCTAAATGCTCCTAGTCTTAGACTCCTCTGAGTTCACTCATGCTATACTGAGCTTTCTATACCTTACGAAAACCATCGGCTCTCTTGTTTTGATGGGCTTAATCTCGAGGACTTATCTATTCTCAATCGCCTTTTCTTATCCTTAATTTTGTCTTCCCTGTCTCTCTACCATACTTTAGCTCGACCTACAAATATCAATTTATACTACTCGCAACCTCCTCTAACTTGTTTGCACTATAGATTTCCTTATGTTATTCTGGAACCTCAAGCGAGACATCACACTGTCTCTAACTCCTATTTACTCTCTTAACTAGACCTCTCGGTACCTGGAAACCATAGGCTGGTAGATATGTCACTGATGACACCACTATCATTTCTTGATACTGAAATCTTATTGTTTTTAGCCCTCTACCTGAAGTACGGACTATTCACAACCTTCTGCACGTGAGTATCTCGTACCTTCTTTACCTTTACCTTACATACCTTAAAATCTCGCATCGTATCTTCCATCTCTTTCATAACCTCCCTTCCACATAGGTATAATTCACATCCACAACTTGAAGCTCTACTATAATACTTGCACCTCTGGTGCATACACAATCCGATGGAAGCTTCATACTGACTTCTTATGAGGCTGGTACTCTTTTAACTGGCTTTATCGTAGAGCCGTTATAGAATATGGTTGATGTACTAGCTCTCTTGTACCTCTGATATTAAGAGTGATTATGCAATGATTTCATTCACAGTTTATATAATTATCTAGGTCCAATAATCAGACTCCTGATTTACTTAGCTGATGTAATTCTTTAGTTTTCTTTTCTCTCTCGGCCATTATGTAGGCTTAAGCTATCTTCCGATAAGTGGCTCAGGTTATTAGTTATTAATTTAGCCTTTCATGGACGCTACGAAATATCCATGATATACTTTTCTAACAATTCAATCCTTTGTCTATGACCTAGACTCAATTCTTTCTTTTAACTTATATCGGAGTCTTCTATGACTGTATGAATGTCAACATATATGCTACATGGATAATACTCCAAAATTTTAAATGAGTTTATAACGTAACTAACTGTGTCATTGATAAAATAATTCCTTTCGTTCCTTCTCAGCTTTCTTTAAATGTAAGCAATTACTTTTCTTGGTCATTCTGCTACCTGGAGCATGAATAATTAGCTTATCTTAGTGCCCACAAATACTAGAATTTCATGTAACTCATATGATCTCAATTTTCACTTTTGGATTGTCTTTTTCACTTCCGATTCATTAGCCACGGTAGGTGCCACTTTCTTATGTAGTGCATACAATGCTGCAGTGAGACTGGTTTTACATGACCATTTCTTCTTCAAGTTACTATGCTTAGGTTGAAGCCTTCTTCCTTATTTCCTTAGCTAGCCTTTCATTGTAGTACTTAGCGAGGACCCTCTGACTCTTGTAAAGTTGTGAGCTTATTACATCGTATACTCTACAAATTATTTTCGATGTTCTTCCCCACCTATAATTATCCATAGTTACTAACCTCCATGCCCTTATGCTTGTAGGGTTGATTTTGAACTGATGTTTTGATTGTCTTCCCAGTGGTACTCTCTTTTATTTTCGTATGATACTACTTTTGTCACGACCCAAATCGAAGGGCTGCGACGGGCACCCTCTGACTCTTGTAATGCTGCGAGCTTATTACATCTTATACTCTACAGAATTTTTTTGATGTTCTTCCTCGCCTATTATTATCCTTAGTTACTTACCTCCACGCCCTTGTGCTTGTAGGGTTGCTTCTGAACTGATATTTTGACTGTCTTCCCAGTGGCACTCCCTTTTATTTCCGTAAAACTAATACAGTACCTTTAACTACCCCAACTCCTATCTAAATATTTCTCAAGGATTACAATGTCATAACTACGAGACTGAATCCACCATATTGGGTTTCACTATGTTTATCTTGCACGATCTACTGATTTGTTTGTATCCTCTTGTCTAGCCATAACTAGGTTCTTCCTGAATCAACTACAATCTACTCGTTGGTCCATTTTCATATCTATATTCCGCGTAATCTCTCTTGGGATATGTCCTTTGTCTTAACTTACCTCTTGCACTAGCTCCTTATGTATCAAGTATTCATTCGTACTTATTTATCAATACATCCTTATTGGGAACCTTTACTGCCCCTCCCTGCCATCGTGCTTGCTTAATATTCTGGAGTCGCAACCTATCTGTGGGTTTGAATAAGTGCAATCTCATCCCTTTCTCATTTTTATCACATTCTTCCTTTACTATTCCATAGTTCCCTAACCATATAACTCCTACTTAATACCATATCACACTATCTTTCTCCCTCTCTTCATCTTTGGCATCTTTTCATATATTCACCAATTCTTACTCGCCTTGCGGTAATCCTTCTATATCAAGGACGACAAAATTTCTTACTCACAAGGGTGACACCTAGTGTAAGGGGAACACTTAGTCCCTTAAGCTTAACTCTGCTCATAGTGCTTGCTTTAGGGAAGCGTCTTCTTAAATGAACTTCAAAGGTTATTCTTTTGTTATCCATTCTATTATAAAATCCTTCAGTCCTAATTCATTTTCAGTTTATCTTATTCAGTAGCCCATACTGACTTCTATTGCTCCGGGGATCTAACTTTTCCTTCTAGTAATCGCGTTGGAGTCACCAACTCATGTCTCGAAATGGGCATATGACTTTATGGCTTATACTCTTTTATTGCCTCAAGGCTTGTTACCTCTTGTCTTTTCCTTCACTTAACTATAAACTATGTCATCCTGTCATATTTTGATTTGCCGTTATCACTCACTTATCACATGATACTCAAAATGCTTTCATTTACTCTCTTCTTATTCTCCTGCTAATATTTCTGTCTATCACTTTATTCTGAAAGCTTTAACAAAACATTCTTTTTCTTTTAGCTCCCCTTGCTCCATCCACTAGCTCTTTGGGTCACCTAACATTCTCTCTTTACTAGGGATGGGAGCCATATTAAGGTAAATATTTATCATTCAAGTGCATATCTTTGTAATGTTTTGAACATTCTAGTATTCATATCTAGCTGTACTATTCTAGAATGCACCATCTGGGAGTCTCACAAGGAGAATTATTACCACGTTTGCAATATCCTTTGGAAATGTCAGCTAACGCAAACAATCCATGAACCATTTTGGGTTACTCTAAACCCCAGCTAGATCCTGATATCCCGTCCTCTTAAACTATATTTGTTGGCTCCCATAGAGCATAACTGAGATAGGTGTGCCAATTAAACATACCTCTGTTACAACTGAAGGTAACTCAAAATGCTTATATTTCTCTGCCTGCATTGTAAATACTGATAATCTTCACTAATTGGGTACCTCGTACCCTTCTTCACCTTGCTTCTTTTCCTTGTTGAAACTTGTATCTACCTTCTGATTCTCTCGTTGCTTTAAACCATATGGGTGGATAGATATTCATACCTTGAGGCTCCTTATCAAGAAGATTACACGTCTTAGTACACACATGATCTACTGAAGACCTCACATTTACTCATCATAAGCTTGATGCAAAATCGAGTTCCTCCGACTCAACTCTTCCACAACCATAGTCAATCTCTTACCAATTGTCTTTCTAGATGTAGGTATCGTTGTATTACGAATAAAATAGAATTTAGAGGTTTGGATTCTTACAACTAAGTTCTACCACACGATCTAGAGTAAGAAGAAAGAGTAACAGTCCTAAATGCCCTATAGCCTCCTGCTTATAAGTGTGGTGCACAACACACCCATAAACAAGACTCTACTAGACACGACTTGTAGACTCCTTAGGACAGAACTGCTCTGATACCACTTTTTTCACGACCCAAATCGAAGGGCCGCGACGGGCACCCGGTGCCTTACTCAATCGAGTACCAACGTAACATATCTTTCTTATCAGACCATCATAGGTAAATGGGCCAGAAGGGCCATCATGAGATAACTGGAATAAAACATAAGGGAATACTAGACACAGGACGGCCCAACATGATATAGAAACTTATACACGTGACATACGAGCCTATAAGGCCAACATGATCATTTGTACACTCAAAACATAGGCCGATAATGCCATACAAGTATCCATATACATGACATTTGTCGACAAGCCTCTAAGAGTACATAAATATCATAGAGGTCGGGACAGGGCCTCGCCATACGAATCAATACATGCCCAAATCATACTGACCAAATAGGCAACTTCGGAGCAAGTGGAGTGCATCAACACTTTCCACTGAGCTGATAGCCTACTAGGAGGACTATCAACCTATCTATGGGGACCTGCGGGCATGAATCGCTGCGTCCCCAGACAAAAGGGACGCCAGTACAAATAAAGTACCGAGTATGTAAGGCATGAAAGCAACATGGTGTATAGAACTCAACATGTAAGTTTGAATATCTATGTGAATCGTGAAACATTTATAATGTCATGCATATGCGTGTAAATGTCATACCATGCATAGGTATATGAGTACATAACATCATCAAGCTTCTGAGGGCATCCCATCATATCATCTCGGCCTTAGTGGGCAAAATCATCAACGTATACTAGCTGATCAGGTTGTGATGCGTATATAACGCCATAACCTTTCCCCATGCCCCATATACATATAATATACGTCTATATAACACCATCTGTTCATGGGTCAATGTAAATGTATAAATGAATGCAATGCATGAGAAGTAAGTCAATAAGATCCCTCGGAATGTCATAAAATCATTATGCCTTCGATTAATATCATGAAATCTACTTTATCAGCTTACGTATTTTCTGAGACCCATGAACAGACGATAGAATAATAGGACACATGGGGAATCATGAACATAGGAACCCCTAGTATTTTTAAGAATAGTGTCATTTGTGAAAGTTGTGGATTTGCTCATTTTGTTTGTATCATGTGGATCATTGCCAAAGGAAAAGAAGTGCTGGACTTAACATACCTTTGTCGTTTACCTAACCACACAATGTTGGTTCAGCCCTTTAGTACTTCAATCTACAACAAACAATAAGGGACCATTGTTAAGCTTACGAAAGCTAGAACTCAACACAAATGAGCGACTAGCTCATCTACGAAATTTTGGACAACACCTCCCCTTATTCTTTTCATTTTCCTCAAATCCACAGACAAGACCAACATTTCCAGAATGTCAAAAAACATATATATCTCAGTATGTAACCTCATATTCGTTACAATACATCACAAAAACAGTCCACACCATCTCACCAAACAACCAAGTTCTAACTTGCACTTTCCAAGCCTTCTCTTCTTCCAAACACATCAACCACAATAGAAATAGTACTCTTAAGTTATTTCTTCTGATTTTTAGCCATAAAACATCAAGAATTCAACTCCAAAATAGTCTAGCAACTACAACACTTAAACATGAAGTTCAACTTACTTCACAAGTTTCCTTTATCAAATCAACTAGATATACATAGATGATCTTAAATACATTTAGAAGAAGTTCAACCTTACCTTGGCAGCAAGAATACTCATCCAACTAAGCTTTACTTCAAGCTCAAATAAGCTCTTTACCCAAACAACAAAGTAGAGATATAACTAGGTGATCTTGATCTTCCAAGAGAGAAATCACCTTACCAATTTGTGGATTTGGTCTTGAAACCTAGGATAACTTTGAGAGAGATCTTGGGCTGATATTTTGGAGCTCATTCACGTGCAATAGAGATAGAGAGATTATGAATTGTTTTCTAAGTGAAATTGAGAATGTTTATATGGCCCCACTAATGGGCTTGGGAAGATGGGTCTTGGGCTGCCCTAAGACTAACCTATCTCTATCCTTTTCCATTCCCTTTTAATTTGATGCACAAGTTCTAAGTAGGTGATGTACCTACTTGTCACCTACGTAATCAATTTGGTGAGTGTTGGTCCTTTTTCCATTTTGAAACATGTGTCTCATCCTCATTAAATAATTTAGACATGTGTCGAGTATCTCAAGCAAGGAGGAAGGAAAATAAGTTAGTAAAGCAGGCACGTCAGGTAGGCTAGCAGCTCATTTTTATTTGTCCAAAATCTCCTTTCTCACGTTCAAGTGCATTCGTCCTCAACCTAGTCATTTGTATGTTGAACGAAAATACAGGATGTAATATCATTAGATCACTTTATATACTTTTAAATAGAATCTCATTTCCGAGCTTACATGAATTGACTTACGGCGTACTTTCACGTACGAAAACATAGGGTGTAACAGGAATGCCATGAAGTCGGACAATTTCACGAATATAGAATTGAGCTAGCTGTTCCGAAGAATAAGTAGTCACTACTAGAATGAAATGAGCCAACTTGGTCAACCTGTCTATAATCACCCATACTACGTCGAAGTTCTTCTGAGCCCGTGGGAACCCAACCACGAAATCCATAGTAAATTGTCTTTCTTCATCCTCCTCCACCAATAGTGGTGCCTCAAGTCTTGATTCATCTTAGTGACACCCGGATGAATGAAGTACCGCGAACTGTGGGACTCCTGAAGAATCAACTCACACAACCCATCCATATTGAGCACACATAGCTGGCCCTGCATCCATAACACAACGTCATCCTCAATAGTAACCTCCTTGGCATCACCGTTCTGGACCGTATCCTTGAGGACCAGCAAATGGAGCCGTCATACTGACGCTTCTGATGCGATCATATAGAGAAGACCGAGTAACCACGCAAGCCAGAACTCTACTCGACTCCGGAACATCCAATCTAACAAACTGGTAGGCCAAGGCCTGAACATCCAACGTTAATGGCCTCTCCGTTGCCGATAGATATGCTAAACCGTCCAAGCTCTCCGCCTTTCGACTCAGGGCATCGACTACCACATTGGCCTTCCCTGGATGATACAAAATGGCGATATCATAGTCCTTAAGAAACTCTATCCATCTACGCTATCGCAAGTTAAGATCCTTCTATTTAAACATATGGTGTAGACTCCGATGGTCGGTATAGATCCCACAAAGGACACCATAAAAATACTGCCGCCAAATCTTCAAGGTATGAATAATAGCTCCTAGTTCCAAGTCGTGGACAGGATAATTCTTCTCATTCACCTTCAACTTTCTAGACGCATAGGCAATCACCCTACCGTCTTGCATCAACACCGGGCCGAGGCCAACATATGATGCATCACAGTACACGGTGTAAGACCCCGAACCCGTCAGTAACACCAACACTAGGGCTGTAGTCAAAGCAGTCTTGAGCTTTTGAAAGCTCTCCTTACACTCCTCGGCCCATCTGAACGGAGCACCCTTCTAGGTCATTCTGGTCATAGGTGCAACAATAGATGAGAAACTCTATACGAAACGACAATAATACCCTCCAAACCAAGAAAACTCCGGATCTTAGTGGCTAAAGACGGTCTGGACCAACTCTGCACTAATTCAATTTTCTTCGGATCTACCTTGATCCCCTCACTCGACACCACATGACCCAAATATACCATTGAATCAAGACAGAATTCACACTTTGAAAATTTTGCATACAACTTCTTTTCTTTCAAGGTTTGGAGCATGATCCTCAGGTAATGCTCATGATCCTCCGGGCTCCGGGAGTACACCAAGATTTCGTTAATAAACACAATGACGAAAGAGTCAAGATAAGCCTGGAATACACTGTTCATCAAGTGCATGAATGCTGCTGGGATGTTGGTCAGCCCGAATGACATCAAGAGGAACTCACAGTGACCATACCGAGTCCTAAAAGCAGTCTTCAGAATACCCGGATCTCGAATCTTTAGCTAGTGATAACCTGACGCAAATCAATCTTTGAGAATACTCCGGCACTATGTAGCTGATCAAATAGGTCATCAATGCATGGAAATGGATACCTCTTCTTTACTGTAACCTTGTTCAACTGCCGATAATAAATACACATGCACATATAACCATCCTTCTACTTTACAAACAAGACCGGGGCACCCCAAGGTGACACACTAGGCCGAATGAAACCTCAAGGGGCCATACAATATAGTGGAATAGAAATGGGCTGAGTGCCCGGCAACAAGTCAATACCAAAATCAATATCCCTATCGGGCGACATGCCCGAAAGATCCATCAAAAATACGTCTGGATAGTCCCTCACTACCAGAACTGACTTAGCGGTAGGAGTATCAACACTGACATCTCTCATAAAGGCCTGATATGCATCACACCCCTTCCCAAACATTCGTTGTTCCTTAAGGAAGGACACCACCCTGCTAGGAACATAATCCAAAGTACCCCTCCACTCTAATCGTGGTAAACCTGGCATAGCCAATTTCACCGTCTTGGCGTGACAATCAAGAATAGCATGATAGGGCGACAACTAGTCCATGCCCAAGATAACATTAAAGTCTACCATACTGAGCAACAAATAGATAAATTCTAGCCTCAAATCCACCAAGAACAGCTAAACACGACCGATACACACAGTCAATAACAATAGAATCTCCCACAAGCGTGGACACATAGGCAGAAGAACTCAAAGAATCACGAGATATACCCAAATACGGAGCAAAGTAAGATGATACATATGAATAAGTTGAGCCTGGATCAAATAAGTCTGATGCATCTCTATGACAAACCGGAATGATACATGTGATAATTGAGTCTGATGCAACCACCTCCGTCCTACTCGGAAGAGCATAACATCTGGCATGGCCTCTCCCTATAGGGAGACCCCTACCCGCCTGACCTTCATCCTTAGCTGGCTGAGCAGGCGAAGTGGCAACTGGTGCGGTAACTACGGCCTGAGAAGTCTAGGGACCCCATGGAATATGTGGAGCCTGAGTAGTCTGTGGAGGTACGCCCCTCGTGAGTCTGGGGCAGTCCCTCACCGTATGACGAGTATTACCACACTCAAAACAAGCTCTCAGAGGACGTGACTGTTGAAACTAGCTCGGGCCTGGTCGGATGTACTAACCGCTGAAAGCACCCCGTGCAGAAGGTGTACTAGACAACGGCAGTGTATAATGAACAACCTGAGACCTGGGAGTAGCCAAAAAACCACTGGAAGCTGGAAGTGTTGAATGAACCGGACGGCTCACATAGCCTCTACCATGACGGGCTATAATTGGGGCATAGGCACCACTATATATGCCAGAATCTCAAGGCCTCTTGGCCTTCCTATCCTCTCTCTCCCAGCCCCGCATAACCTCCGATCTCTGTGCGATCCCTACACCTGCTAATATGGAGTATCAGTATCCAACTCTCGAGCCATGCTGAATCTAATACCATAGTTGAGCCCCTTGATAAATTGACGGACTTGCTCTCTAACTATGGAAACTAAGGCAGGTGCATGCCTGGACAACTCACTGAAAACCTGATAGCATACTCTGATATAGTCATAGCACCCTGGCACAATTTCTCAAAATCCGCGCGCCATGCATCTCGAAGGCTTTAGGGAACAAACTCTCTCAAGAACATCTTTGAAAACTAAGCCCAGGTGAGTGAAGCTACCTCGGTAGGGCTACCCTCCTCATATGCCCGCCACCACTAGTATGTTGGTCCAGATAGATAGAAGGTAGTAAAAGTAATACCGCTCGTCTCTAGAAAACCTTGTGCGTCCTCTGTAGCTAGGCCGCTGAAAGTAGAAGGATGGTACTTTCTTACCTCTCGAGCCTGAGCTCCTCCTCCTCAGATGCTGCTGCCCTTACTTCAGGTTGAACTAGGACAACCGGCTGAACTGGTATGACCTCTGGGCCCTAGTCAACATGGACCCATTGCTCTAGGTACAGGCTGTGGGAGTCTGTGCTCCTCCCCCGGCCTGAGATGTGGCCGGTGCAAGTGGAATCAAATGCCTGAGCTAGAGTACCAAACATGCTCAAGAACTGGGCAAGAGTCTCCTGAAGTGCAAGGGTAGCAACAGGCGCATCAGGTGCCTTCCCCCAACTGGAGCTACTGGTGGCTCCTTTGTCGTAGCTCGGGATGGTGCTCTTGTTGTACCACGTGCCCCTTCTCGCCTCTGCCACGGCTTCGGCGTCTCGCGGCTCTAGCAGAGGGCGCGGGTGTCTGATCGTCAGATTTAGCGGTGCGTGTCCTTACCATTTGTGAGAGAATAGAAAGACAAAGATTCATAATTCGAAGTCAACAAATCCGCACCTTAAGGAATCAAAGAACTGAAGTTTCCTAACAGTTCCATAGCCTCTAGAAGATAAGTACAGACGTCTCCATACCAATCCGCATGACTCTACTAAACCTGCTTGTGACTCGTAACACCTATGAACCTAGCTGTGATACAAATTTTTCACGACCCCAATTTCCCTCCGTAGGATGTCATTATGGCACCTAGTCTCTAAGAGTAGGTAAGCCTAACATACATGCAAAATTAAATTGAGAAATGATAAAAACTTTCAAATAACTCAACAACTTTCACAAAAGAACACTACAACTCAACAGAACAAATCTTGCCAAAATCTGGTAATACCAAGTCACAAGCTCTACAAGAGTCTACCGAACATCCATATACAACAGTATCTATAAAAAGGGAAAATGAAATAGAAGTAGATAGAGGGTGACTCCGAGGCCTGCGGACGCCGGCAGGTATACCTTGAAGTCTCCAAATCCGAGCTCGACTCACTGGTGCGTAGGCTAGTAAGAGGTACCGCACCTTGGTAGGTCCAGTTTCAATTTTTTGTTAGTAGCTTCTTATCATATTTAAAAGGTGTCTATTGGCTATAGTGACTTCCTTATGAGGGCATGGTATCATGACGACACTAGTTAGCCCTATATGAGTTGTTGGTTGTAGACAGTTGTAGAGATGATGAGATTGCCTTTTATTGATAATTATTGCCTGTAGTATTATTTGATGAGCTTAGTAGAAATGATATGAGAACTCTACTTGTTGAGGCATGTTGTTGATGATAGATACGTACAGCAAGTCCAGTAACCTGGTAGTACCAAAGTGCTAGCTAAGCATATACGGGCATGATAGCATAGTAGATGATAGAAATGCTAGTCTAAAAGTACTGGCTTATTAGTCGGATATGAGATGATAGTACCTGTGCGGAGCCGAGAATTTACAAACGTATGAGTCTAGTAGCTAACACACACGCATGAGATGATACGAGTAGTTAGCATTTCAGTTTTATGTGTTCGTGCGACCGACGTACGATGGACTAAACATGGTATGAGTTGCGAGATATTATTATAGAAAGGTCAGGAAGACAAAGCTATAAAGCAATTCTAAGGGTCTCGTTTGGTAAGACTATGTTATATACCTTCTAGACTTATTGTATGATGTTCACTCTGATCTCTAGGTGATTTGACCCTTGTTTTATCGTGTTATCTTCCTTTAGCATTCTTTTATTTTATTACAATACTTATATATGATCATTCAGTTGCCTTACATACTCCATATATTATTTCGTACTGATGTCCCTTTGGCTAGGTATGCTGCTTTTCATGGTGCATGTTCAGGTAGGCAGTTTGACGGATCCCCAGAATAAATTAGTTCTAGTTGTTGATCGGTAGACTCCATAACATCCTGAAAGCAGTCGAGCCTAGAGGTCCTTATGTTTTGATTTTACAAATAGACTTATGGGTGGGTCGGGGCCCTGCCCCGACTATGTTTTCAAGTTTAGATAGGCAGTTTGACGGACTCCTAGAGTAAATAATTTTAGTTCCAGCTGTTGAACGGTAGATTCCAGATTATCCAATAGTGTAGCCGAACCTTTAGGTACTTGTGTTTTGATTTTATATATAGACTTATGGTAGGTCGAATCCCTGTTCTGGCTATGTTATGTTAGTTAGATGTTCTAGAGGCTTTTGTAGACGTATGGATACCTGTAGTCGGTTACAGTGTATTAGTCAAATATTTGTACAGGTAGATGCCTTGTAGGGCCGTGTGTTGAAATACACACACACACACACACACACACACACACACACATATATATATATATATATATATATATATATATATTTATTTATTTATTTCAGATTTTCTAATTGCAGGTGCTTCAAATATGGTATGTTTATCGTTTTTTTAAAGAATGGTCGCTACCATGCGCATGACATTAGATGCCTGTCCACTTCACCTAGGTGGGGGTGTGAGAAAGTGGTATTAGAACAAGTTTGTGTCCGAGGGGGGTCTATAACACCGTGTCTAGTAGAGTCTTATTTATAATTGTGTTGTGCACCACATTTTATGAATATGAAGCTACAGGGCATTTAGGATTGGTATACCTTTCTTTCATTTCCAGATCATGCCATAGAGCTAAGTCGTAGGAAGTTAAGCCTGACTTGCATTGATATACACCGAAAGAAGATACCTAAGTTATAGAAGTTTGATTCTAACCTATGTCTTATTATATGTTCATAGAAATGCTGATATGTAATAAAATGATAGAATCATCACGTTACAAATGAGGGGCTTAATAGTAGACCACCAGTAGATAGGAGTTAGACTGAGACCCTCCACGAATCTACATCTCAGGTTTCCCCAACTTCATTATCCTAGAGGAGCTTCGAATACCTCCTGTACCCCATGCACCCTCATCCGGTGCATCCGAGCAAAAATTGTGGAACCAGCGCTGTTATTGACCCAGATAGTAGCCGCACAGGCACAGTGGCAGGTAGTGGAAACTTTAGGTGCTGGGCCTTCAAATAGATCGGTTAGTTCGAGGGTATGAGAGTTTCTTAGTCTATACACCCAAGAGTTTACAAGATCTATACACCCACAAGTTTATAGGATCAGATCCACACGAGGACCCATAGAATTTCATAGATGAGCTCTAGTGGACCTTTAGATTTATGCATGTTACAAAGACTGAGGAAATAGAGTTACCATCATATAGGCTGAGGGGTGTGTCTATATTTTGGGATGATGCTTGGGAGCGATCTTGAGGACGTTATGCACCCACAGTAATATGGGAGGAGTTTGCCAAGCCCTTCGTAGATTATTACTTACCGATCAAGAAATATAAGTGTAAGGCTATATAGTCTTAGATTTGATTCGTTACCCATATATGCTCCGACTGTAATGGCCTCCAAGAGAGATAGAGTTCACAAATTCATACAGGGTCTATAGCCATACTTGGTGAGAGAATGTACAGAAGCATCCTTGAACCCGGAGATGGATATCTACATAATTCAGCCTTTGGCTAGATTTTAGAGGAGCGAGAACATTAACGCCAACTTGATCAGGATAGAGATAATGGACAGAATAAGAGAGTGAGGCCAGACAATGATTATATGGGATCCCAGAGCGATATGGTACCATAGACCTCCAAACGATTAGCCAGTCTAGCCTAGGGGTCAATAAATGACCAAGGTTGCCAGTGGGACCAAGTCATAGTTCACGAGTGTTAGGACCCTAGCCACAGAAAGACCAGAGCTAGGTAGGGCCATATAGACCTTACTATAAGCAATGTGGGAAAACGCACACAGGACTATGTCATCAGGGTATCAATGTATGTTACTGGTGTGGAATTTTTAGTAACAGGATGCAAGACCGTTATTATAAGGTAAGGAGGAGTGCTATAACATGGACATCACCAACAACATTTCCTCGTACAAAGAATCAGCTGGGATTAGAATCACTGAATGATGATGATATTAGTATGTTATTATTTCCTTTATTGAATATTGTAAGATAGCAAATCAGAGATTGTTCTATATGTAATCACCAAATGAGACCTCGGGATAAGGAAGAATTGTAAGGACCACTTGGGACTAGTGTTAAGGAGAAAGCATTAACAGTCAAACGCGAGCTGATGGTTAAGTTGAGTGCAGATTATTGTTCCCATATTAACGAGTCAGTAAATTAGGAGTATTTCTGTTCCTAGGTGATTAGTTAAAAGTAGGACCACACAATTAGCTTTGCATAGTGAGTATAAGATGAGTTATGATCAAGAGACTTAGTGTTTCCATAGCTAGGACAGCGTAAGGAAGTCTATGGTATTCGTAAGATAGATGGAGAGTTAAGAAGATCTATATACCAATCTTAAGCTAAAATATGATAGCATATTAGAGATTTTAGGTAGATAGGAGAAAGGTAAAAAATAAAAGGGTGAATAGGGAAGCGACAAGAGTAAATAGACCTAGAGACTAAGCCAGAAAATGAGTTGATGGATTGAGTGAGCATGAAGAGAATTAGAAGAGTTCGGGGCTAAGAGAATATGGAGAAGATAAGGCGTCGTAACGATAGTAGAATCAATGTAATGGGATAAGAGGATAAGCGATGGGAGGATAGGGATTTCAAGTACTAGTGAGTTTCTATTAAGATGAAATATTAGTGAATTGTAAGAGCTTAGAGTAATTGGCTATGTTGAGTAGAAATAGACTATACAGACCCTAATTCAAGAGTACGTTCTAAGTCGATCGGAAGAAAAGAACCAACACAACATTTATACTTTTATGAGTACATGAGCTATGATTATAAGTCAGTCAATTAAGATTAAAGGATTAGAAATATTTAACAGAGATTGTAGGGAAAGAGATCTAAGAGAAGATTTGTATGTTATCTATGTAAAACTGCATAGAAAAGCACCTTATAACAATAGAATTTTCCACCCCAAAAGGAAGTGTAATAAGATCGGTTGAAGGATATAGACTAGCATATGCAAGATAATAAATATAGAACGAACTGAACTAGAGATCTCTGTGAAATCTCAAAGAGGTGAGGAAACCATAAGGACAAAACTATCTTGGCTACGTGACAGAAGATAGCAATGGTTGTAAGTTCGACAAGTTACCAAGTGAGGAACCCTAGTATGAGAATATTGTCTAAATAAAGAGTATGTACTAGTTTGTATACGTTAATAAGGCAATAAATCCATAGAAGTAAGTCTAACAATCGAGGACGAATGTTCTTAAGTGGGGGAGGATGTTATACCCCGTACTTTCGTACATTGAAGTGCGTCGTAAGTGAGTCGGCGTAAGCTCGAAGACCAAGACTATTCTAAATTCCATAAGTGAAGTGTTTAAAAACATGAGCAACACATGTTAGACGGTTCAGAAGTTAAATAAAACGAAGAAAATAAGGTTCGTCGAAAATGGTCAAGTTGGGAATGTTATAACCTGTACTTTTGGGGTTAGACTAGAAGTTATTAACATGATAAGAAGGTTATTTTATGAGGTATTTGAATTGTATAATTGTTGTAGGTTTATGGTTAAAGTCAAGCGAGCAGTAAAACAAAAGTCGGCAAAAGTTATCATAATTTACATTCATAAGTTTATTGAAACTTTGGGTGTAATGTCACCGAGTTTTCTCTAAATATATACGGGGTCATCCACCCAGCAAAATTAAGGTCTACTAGTCTAGTTTCCGACACATTTAAATCGTTTGTTAATACAACATGGGAGTAGATAGATATTCGCGTTTTCGCAAGACTGCACAGGTAGCCCCCTCTGGGAGCCATATAGATTGTAGAAACTTATCCAATTATATATAAACATTTAAGACCCTATTTAACATCATTTTTCTGCCAAAAACGATCCTTTCCCTCTCTAGACACTCCCGAGGCAGTTCCGTACTATTCAAGTGAAGTTCTCCAAGGTTGGGAAGTGATTTCTCCTTTAAAAGCTCTTGTGATGTTTGTTTAGCTTATTCTTCCCTTTGGTGTTATGGAATTGAAGTTACTTCAAGTTGAAGCAAGGTATAATGGAGTGATTCTTGTCATCTGAGATAAGATTATCATTCTCCGCCATGTATTTGAGCTTAATAGAGCTTTAGATGGGTTGGATATTGATGAAATTGCAAATAGAGGTGGCTATGTTGAAGTTGGGTACATGGTGTTGTTGTGTTGATATTGTTCATGACTTGAGGGATGTAAAAGAAATTGGGGAGATATTGTCTGATTTGCCGTAAAGCAAGCTTGTTGCTCATTTATTAGTTAGCATGTTTCTCTTGTTGATGGGAGTGTTGTTTTAATAGTTGTTGTGACAATGTGACTGGTAATTTTATTTATTTAAGTCCCATTTCCCTATTTCATTCTTCATGTATACGTATTTTCTGTTATGTGACTTGTGTGGATGGTTGGTTTAGTTTCAAGGAAGTTTTGGAGTGAATTGGAACACTTAGTTCCATAGTTAGAAGTTTTAGTTATAAGAGTTGACCGAGACTTGACCTTTATAAAAATAACCTCAGAATAGTGTTGTGATGGTTCCAACAGGTTCATATGGTGATTTGGACTTAGGATTATGTTCAAAATTGAATTTGGAAGTCCCTAGGTTTATTTAGCTCTAATTGTCGAAATTTGGAAATTTGAAGGTTTGGTAGGTTAATAGGTTTGACCGGGAGTTGACTTTGTTGTTATCCGGATCTGATTATTGTTAAGAAAGTTGGAGTAGGCTCATTATATCATTTAAGACTTGTATGCAAAATTTGTGGGTATTTCGAGTTGGTCAGACATGGTTCCACATAAGTTTTGAAAGTTGGATGTTGATTAGTTTATTAAGCTTGAATTTAGGTAGGATTTGTTGTTTGATCTTACCGTACGTGATTTGAGACATGGAGTAGGTCCGTGTTATGTTTTTCAACTAGTTGGTGTGATTGGACGAGGTCCCCAGAGGCTTGGATGTGTTAAGAATTGATTTCGGATTGTTTGGTGTCATGTGGGTAGTTCTTGTTCTAGTGTGTCACATATGCAGAGGTTTGGCCGCAGGTGCTATGTTGCAGATGAGTGGATGAATTCCGCCAAAGTGGAACGTGGCGGATCTAGGATGTCTGCAAATGCGAAAGCATGATCACAGAAGTGATTGTGCAGGAGCAGAGGCTTTCCACAGAAGTGGATTCGCAGAAGCAGAGTGTTCTCCCCAAAAGCGAATGGTCGAGAGTTTAAGTTCCGCATATGAGAGGGGATTTCTGCAGATGCAGTGCCGCAGAAGCGACAATCGCTTGGCAGACTATTTTTATTCGAGGGTTTGACCTCATTTATCATATTTTTAGATTGGGAGCTGGGATTAGGGCGATGTTTGAGGCGATTTTCACCCACTTGGATTGAGTATGTGTTCTTAACTTGGATTTGACTATTATTTGAAATTCCATCATTGATTTTGGCTTTTGGTTTGTGAAATCTAAGGGAAAAAATTGGGATTTCTGTAAGAAACTTTGGACAGTGATTATTTGGGATTTGAACCCCAAATTGATGTTGGATTTTGATGAAACCTGTATATTGGAACTCGTATTTGAATGGGTAGTCAGAAGTTTTGACTTTTGAAGGATTCCGAGATGCAAGCCGAGGTTGACTTTTTTCTATTTGATAAATATTAGAGCTTTATTACTTGGAATTGATTTATATAGTCGTGTTTGATGTTATCGAGCTTTATTTGGCTAGATTTGACTCGTTTGTAGACCGATTCGAGAGGCAAGGGCTTTTTGGAGTGTTTATTCTCGCACTTTTATGTAAGTATCTTTTCTAGGCTTGGCTTGAGGGTATTTTCCTCGTAGATCACGATACTTGCTATGTGTTGAGAGTGACGAGCCTATATGTGTACATTGTGATTAGCCATGATTCGGGTACACCTTATGCTATTATGTGCATTATTTGCTATCATGCCTTTAAGTTATAGTGTTTTCTCTACTTGTATGACTATTTGAGCTATTATTCACGTTATAAATCATGTCTAGGTTGTGCTTATTCATACAAGATATGTCTTGCCTATTTTTCTATATTGAGTTGTTTGCTTGATTGAAGTCATACTTTTCAATCATGATATTATATTCGCGTGTTGTTTCACCATTATTTTACACTTATTACCTGTTTGTTAGTTTCCTTACTTCAGTACTACAGGTTTTGGTGGATTTGTGGCATGTTGATATAATTCATGCGATATATGGCCCTCCCTGCTCAAATTCTCGACATTCCCCAGCGACTTGCTGAAATTAACGTTGAAATACAAAATGTATATTGACTTCTGATTCTGGGAGATATTTCCATATTGTGATTTGAGCGGATTAATGACTGAACTGGGGCCATAGAGTCGTAATGATATTGGTAATGAGGTGACGTGTACGCAAGGCCCCCTATTGGGCTGATCGATATTGATATTGAGGTAATACGTGCACCAGGCACTTTGAGCTAAGTTATGGTGATTATCAACTTGTGATCCGATCAATGCTTGGGCTAGGATCCGCCCCTCCGATGTTCTTTGAGCCCTTTGAGTGAAGGCGCTTGGTACGTGATGAGTGAGGAGCTTTATGCTAGGCATCCGTACAGTGATGAGAGTGCTCATTTGATAATTTCACTATGAATTGTTAAGTTCGGCATTGTTACTTTTCATGCAAGCATAGAGATGTATCTTCCCCATGCCAATTGAAATTCTATATCTTAAAAAATTTGCTTTAACTGATTTGATTGGAAAGCATGTCTATTTCATGCTAACGTGAATAAGTTGAACTTGTTATTCATACGTTGTTTTTCTTCCTTTATTATTGTTATTATTATGCTGTTACTGTTATTGCTGATTGTTGAAAGTGAGTAGCAAACTTTTCCTATCTCATCACTATTTTTCAATCCGAGGTGACGCTTGCTACTTACTGAGTACATTGGGTTGGTTGTACTCATTCTACACTCCAAACTTTATGTGCAGATCCAGGTGTTGCTGATAGAGCTGACTCATAGTGAGTTGTATCAGTACCCGTTGGCGATTTTAAGGTAGCACTACTATCCTATCTGCAGGCCTTGGAGTCCTTTCCTTTACTTGGTTAATATTGTTTATGTACTTCAGATAATATTGTATCATTATTAAATCGTTGTGATTATTCATTCCACATAGTGCTCATATACTTATTGACAGCAGATTCTGGGATGGTATTTCAGTTGTATTGTTATAATGCTACAATTATTCATCCTATTCCACTTTTGGGACTTTTCTTGATTGTTATTGAAGTCTATTTCTGTATATTGAATGTTGGCATGCCTAGCAAGTAGTGTTAGGAGCGACCACAACTGTGGTCGGATTAGGCGTCGTGACAAGTTAGTATCAAAGTAGTAGGTTACTTAGGTCTCACGAGTCATGAGCAAGTATAGTAGAGTCTTGCGGATCGGTATGGAGACGTCTGTACTTATCTTTGAGAGGCTACAAGTCTATCAGGAAACTTAACTTCTTTCATTCTTTATCGTGCAGATTTATTTATGCTTAAGTATGAATCATTACCATTCTATTCTCTCATATATGGTGAGGACACGATGTCAGATGTAGCTCAGCAGGTGTCGGTACCCTAGGCTAGGGTTATGAGAGGCCGAGGTCCAGGCAGAGGTAGAGGCGGAGCATGCGCCTCAACTAGAGCCCGTGCTCGTGCAACTGTTGTGGAGCCACCCTTGTGGAGGATCAGGTTCATGACTATGATGATGAGCTGGATGTACCAGCTCAGGCTCCCCACGGCCTATTTGATTTGCCAGTTGCTTAAGATGCTTTGGTCTATATGGTTGGGTTGTCCGAGAGTTTAGCTCAGGCTGGGGAATTTCCTACTATGCCAGCTACTACTCAAGCAGGGGTAGAGTGTAGAGTGCAAACTTCTACTACCCGTACCACAGAGCAGGTGGCCCATGGTTATCAGACTCCTGCTATGTTACCCATTGGGGAAGTTTAGCCTATTATTGTTGTGCAGTTGGAGGATAGGCTCGTGATGTCAGGTGATGAGGTAAAGAGTTTGGATAAGTTCACCAAGTTGCATCCCCATCACTTCAGTAGTACACCTTCAAAGGATGCGCATGGATTCTTAGATTGTTGTCATGATATTCTATGCAACTTGGGACTAGTTGAGTCTAATGGAGTTGATTTCACCACCTTCCAGATGCAGGGTCTAGCTAATAGGTGGTGGCGGGCTTATGAGATGGGTCGACCAGTAGGATCACCTCCGCTTACTTGGGCTCAGTTCTCCAGGGTCCTTTTGGAGAATTTCATGCCCCGCACTAGAAGAGAGGAGTTGAGGAGGCAGTTTGAGTATCTTTAGCAGGGTCTAATGTTAGCTATCGAGTACGAGATGAGGTTTACAGAGATGTCCCATCATGCTACTATTTTTTTCCTACTAATGAGGAGAGAGTGTTGAGATTCATTGATAGCCTTCATCATGGTATTCGTAATGTTATGGCTAGAGAGGTAGAGACTGAAACTACATTTCACCATGTTGTGGATATAGCGCATCATATTGAGAGCATTCGCATTCAGACCAAAGAGATGATAGAGGGTAAGGATAAGAGGTCTCAGTATTCAGGGAGTTTCAGTGGTGCCTCATCTGGAGGTCGAGGTCAATTTGGGGGAAGCCATTCTAGCAGGACATCTTATCATTCACTGCCACCCATTCGAGGAGCTTCTCTGCAATCTTCATTCAGTCAAGACAGATTTCTCATCGCACTCCATCAGTTCAGGGTTCATCAGTAAGCGGTTTTTCTAGTGGCTATTTTGGTTCACGGGTTCCAACTCAGGCCCCGCATGTGTCAGGAAGTATTCCCCCATTTTAGTAGCAGTGCGGTGCAGCAGGGTGGTCAGACTATGGTTCCTAAACCGGTTGCTACACCACCCGCTCAACATACTCGGGGTGGAGGTCATCCAGGACATGGTCGTTCTAGAGAGGGAGCTTAGTCTAGTTGTGGTCAGACAAGATTCTATGCATTTTCAGAAGGACTGAGTTTGTTGTTTCTGATGTAGTGATTACAAGTATTATTTCTGTGTGCCATAAGGATGCTTCAGTATTGTTTGATCCTGGTTCCACTTTTTCATATATGTCACCATACTTTGCTTCTTGTGTGGATATGCCTTGTGGTTCTCTTAATGCGACTATGCATGTTTCTACACCTGTTTGTAACTCTATTATGGTAGATCGAGCCTATCGGTGATGTGTGGTCACTATTTGTGGTTTTGAGATAAGGGTGGACTTTTTATTGTTAGACACGGTGGAAGTTGATGTGATATTGGGTATAGATTGGTTATCTCTGTACCATGTTATTCTTGATTGTCACGCTAAGACCGTGATGTTGGCGATGCCGGGGTTGCCGAGATTGGAGTGGAAAGGCTCTCTTGGTTGTGCTCCTAGTAGAGTGGTATCATTTTTGAATGCTTAATGGATGGTTGAGAAGGGATGTTTGGCATATTTAGCCTTTGTCAGAGATGTTAGTGCTGATAGTCCTACTGTTGAGTTAGTTCCAGTAATGAGGGAGTTTTCGAATATATTTCCAGTAGAACTATCGGGCATGCCACCCGATAGGGATATTGATTTTGGCATTGATTTGCCATCTGGCACACAACCTATCTCTATTCATCCATATTGTATGGCTCCAACAGAGTTGATGGAATTGAAGGAACAGTTGCAAGAGTTTCTAGATAGGGGGTTCATCAGGCCTAGTTTCACCTTGGGGTGCACCGGTATTGTTTATTAAGAAGAATGATGGGTCCATAAGAATGTGTATTGACTATCGGCAGTTGAACAAGGTGACCATCAAGAACAAGTATCCATTGCCCCGCATTGATGACTTATTTCATTCGTTTCAGGGTGCCAGGGTGTTCTCGAAGATTGACTTGAGATCGAGGTATCACTAGTTGAAGATTAGGGCTTCGATCATCCCTAAGACAACTTTTCGGACTCGTAATGGGCATTATGAGTTTTTGGTAATATCTCTTGAGCTGGCTAATGCCCCAGCAGCTTTCATGGATTTGATGAATAGTGTGTTCCAACATAATTTGGATTGGTCGGTCAGTTTGTTCATTGATGATATATTGGTATATTCCCGTAGTTGGGAGGAGGATGAGCAACATTTGACTGTGATTCAGAATTTGAGAGAGACGAAGCTATACGCTAAGTTCTCCAAGTGCAAGTTTTGGTTGGACCTGGTGAAATTCTTGGGTACCCCATTCAGGTGGTCAAATGAGTGTGAGGAGAGCTTTCAGAAGCTCAAGAAGCTTTGATTACGACTCAAGTATTGGTTTTTCCTTCAGTATCGGGATCATATACGGCTTATTTTGATACTTCATGGGTCGGCATTGGGTGTGTGTTGGACGGTAGGGTGATTGCTTATGTGTCGCATTAGTTGAAGCCCCATGAGAAGAACTATCCATTGCATGATTTGGAGTTAGCAGCTATTGTACACGTGCTCAAGATATGGAGGGATTACTTGTATGGCGTGTGTTGTGTGGTGTATATGGATAATCGGAGTCTCCAGTATCTTTTAAAATAGAATGATTTGAATTTGAGATAGTAGAGATAGTTGGAGCTATTGAAGGAATAGATATCACTATTCTTCATCATCTAGGAAAAGCCAATGTGGTAGCAATCATCTTGAATAGAAATGCGGAGAGTATAGGCAGTTTATCTTTTATTACAGCTATGGCGAGACCCTTAGCTATGGATGTTCAGGCTTTGGCCAACAAGTTCGTGAGATTGGATATATCAGAGCCTAGCAGGGTTCTTGCATGTGTTGTATCTCACTCATCCTTGTTTGAGCGCATTAAGGCTCGTCAGTATGATGATCCCCATTTTCTTGTCCTTAAGGATACAGTGCAGTGAGGTGGTGCTAAGGAAGTGACTATTGGTGATGAGGGTGTATAGTGGCTTTAGAGCCCAATTTGTATTCCTAATGTGGATGGGTTGAGATATTTGATTCTTGAGGAGGCTCTAGTATTCTCCTCATCCGATTGTTACAAAGATGTATCGTGATTTGAAGCAGCATTATTGGTGGCGGAGGATGAATAAAGACTTGTTGGATATGTTTCTTAGTGATTGAATTGTGAGCAGGTTAAGTATGAGCATCAAAGACTTAGTGGGTTCCTTCATAAGATTGAGATATCAGAGCGAAAGTGGGAACACAACATTATGGACTTTGTGGTAGGTTTGCCACGGACATTGTGGAGATTTGACGTTGTTTGGGTCATTGTACATAGACTGACTAAGTGTTCATATTTTATTCTAGCCATGATTTCCTATACTTCAAAGCAATTGGATAAGATCTACATTAGGGAGATTGTCCGCTTGCATGGTATGCCTGTGTCTATTATCTCGGATCGAGGCACTCAGTTTACTTCGCATTTCTAGGGAGCTGTCACCATGAGTTGGGCATGTAATTTGAGTTGAGTACCACATTTCACCAATCAAACGGATAGGCAGTCTGAGCGGACCATTCAGATTTGGAGGATATATTGAGAGCTTGTGTCATAGGTTTCGTGTAAGGCCCCGTAAAATTTTACTAAAACTCAAAGTTTCGTGATGTCGAAGTAGGCTATGTGTTTGAGTGTGTGGGAGTACCATATGAGATTCACGCGCTTGTCCAAGTATGCTATTTATATGTTGCCCACTATGGAGGTTAGAGTGCGCCGGTTTGTGCACGGCGTCAGGCCTTTGGTTATTAATGAGGTCGCTACAGCTTCCTTGAATTCTGATATGAACTCTGGGAAGATGGTGGCATTTTCTCAAGCCATGGAGACCCGCAAATTGAAGAATAGAATGAAGCGAGAGGGTAGCAATAAGGCCCGGTTCGCAGGAACCTTTGGTGGTTCTTCTGGTGGTGGTGGTGGTAGGTCGGCATTTGGGGGAGGGTCATCAGGGCCATCCCAGTCCTTTTCTTAGTCTTCAGTCAGTACACACCCGTTAAGGCCCAATCAGCAGCAGTGGAGCCGTTTTAGGCTCGGTCAGGGCAACAGGGGATCCTACCAGCAGGGTCGGCCTGGTAGGAGATTTTAGCAGCAGCGGAGGCCGCTATGCCCTAGGTGTGGGAAGATACACTTAGGGGTCTGCTGCATCGACCTACCCATATGCTACAGATGCGGTATGAGGGGTCACATTCAGAGGGATTGTCGTTCATCCCGCCGGAGTGTGTGCAGGGGTACGACACAGCCAACCAGTTCTACAGCTACTACGTCTGCAGCACCTCCTCCAACTCGAGGCACTCCAGCACCCGCAAGGCGTGGTGCAACTAGGGTGGTGCATAGAGTTCAGGAGGATCCAGTCGTTTCTATGTTATGAGGGGTCGCCAGAGTTCGGAGGCTTCTCCAGATGTTGTCACAGGTATATTGACTGTTCAATCTCATAATGTATACGCTCTTATTGATCCTGGTTCCACTTTGTCCTATGTCACTCTTTATGTTGCAATAGAATTTGGGATAGACTCGGAACAACTTCATGAGTCGTTCTCTGTATCTACTCTGGTTGGTGAGTCTATTGTGGCCGCGCGGGTTTATAGGGATTGTGTTGTCATGATGCGTTGTCGGAACACTATGGTCAATCTCATTGAATTGGGGATGGATGATTTTGATGTAATAATGGGGATGAATTGGCTTTATTCATGTTTTTTCAAGCTTGATTGTCGAACCAGAACCGTTAGATTTGAATTTTCAAATGAGCCAGTTATCGAATGGAAGGGGGGTGATGTGGTGCCAAAGGGTAGGTTTTTTCTTACCTTAAAGCCACAAAGATGATCACAGCTATTTCGTTTGAGAGATTCAAATTATAAAACATGATTTAAGTGGTGATATTTAGTGAACATTTGGCTTTAATAATTTTACAAATTTTTGCATTCTTTTCGTACATAGGCTGATGACTTCTTTTTTTGATAATGTAAGTTGACTTCTTGTCAGCCTAGTTTTCATGTTTGTTTGTACTTTAGACGTGGTGGCAGTTTTTCTTTACTTTGATGTTGTACTCAAATCAACTGGTTTTGGGATATAAAATATAGGTTGTTATGGAAACAGAAGGTTTTGCAATTTATGATGCCATGATGCAATTGAAAAATGAGGTAAGCTTTCTTTGCAGTATACCTATTCTCTGTGTAGGATACTATTTCATGTTTTTGTGTGGTATTTTAATCTAGCATTGTAACATGCTGTCTTTCTTCTATAGATCTATGCCTTCTTTCCTTTCCTTAAATATATTTGCCAAGAGCAAGGCAACGGTTGCTTTATGACTAGTGGTTCTTTTTTCATAGAAAAAACAGTGTTATCAAACGCGCACTCAAACCGCTCTTAAGCCCTAACACGAGGTTCAAAATATGTTGAGCGTTTCGTCTCGCTTAACGGGCGCTTTAGTATTGTTATCAAGGCTCTAAGGCATATTTATCCGTGCCAATGAGCGTAATCCTGAAGAGTGACACTAAACAATTGATATTTTACTTTGTCATAAATTTTCTTTAATTTCTTTGTCCATACATTTGATATTCATGTCTATAGATATTAGTCTTGGACTACAGATAATATTTGTCATTTTTCTCCATTTGCGCCTTTCTTCGTTAAAGCCCACGCTTTATTTGCATTTTGCGCTTTAAGCGCCAACAAATTTTAAAGTTTTTTTTTCATTTTTCGCCTTTGATAACACTTGGAAAAATGATCTCGTTGCCACTTAAACTTGTATTGCTTAGCCATCCCGGTATATGAACTTAGGAGTTTTTCATTTTAGCACCTCAACTCAATAGAATGAGTACTAATAAACACTCTATCGATGCGTGTTGCTCAATTGCGCTGATGTATTATACACATCAACGTCCACATTAGATAAATATCTTTTGTTCTTATTTTATATTTGAAATAACTCTAAAATCATCCCCCTCCCCGGGCTTCCATCACCACTTCTCCTCCCCTCTAATATTTCGACTCCTTTTTCTTCCATTACCATAAAATTAGGCTGGACAGAACTGAGAGACCCACCATAACACATTTACAATCATTTTTCTTTTGCCTAAACAACAGCAAGATTCTCTTTAAAGAAAATTAATAGTCTCATAAAAGTTGTTGGTCCTGATTTGCACAAAATCAAATAGAAAAGGGATATCGCCATAGCTACAAACAGAAAATTTGAAATTGCAGCCATAACGAAAAAACTCCATTAATAGGTAGAGGGTGCAATTATAGGTATCCATTATTTTTTCCCCAAACTTTCTATGAAAGACCCCAAATTCAATAAAGAAAACAAAGTCCATCAATCTCAAAGACTCAAGCCTCCAACCAATGAATATTCTGTCACCATACAAACTTTAGTTTAGCGATTTCAAAGAGAAACAATAACAGCAATATACCTAGTGTAGTCCCACAAGTGGGGTATGGGGAGGGTAGAGTGTATGCAGACCTTACCCCTGCCTTAAAAAAGGCAGAGAGGCTGTTTTCGGAAGACTCTCGGCTCAGGAAGGGGAGAGAGGAGGGGTAATAACAAGCAAACCGATCTGACAACCAAAGCAAAAATACAAAACTAGCAAAAGGTAATGCAATCAAAAAACTGCAACATAAGACAACAGCAAGTAGTAATAGAAGACTCCGGATAGGAAAAAAAATACGGAAGGCACCAAGTGGTATATCAAAGCTACTGCTACAAACAAGGACAACACTTGACCACTTAACCATTTACCTTAATTCTCAACCTTCACACATTCCTATCCTTCAAAGAGAAGAAGGGATAAAAAAGCTTTCCCAACCGGCAAGGTCTGAAGTAGGAGATTGGGGAGAGGGAGGTGATGAAAATTTGTGCCGAGAATAATGTGAAAGAGAAGGGAGAGGAGAAGANNNNCGGAGGGGAGGGGAGGGGAGGGGTAGGGAATCGGGAAAATAAAGAATTGAAAAGCTTTTTCTTTTTTTTTTTTAACTATTTCCTGTTAACAACTTATAATTTTTTTGCTTTTTTTAGTATTTTTTAAAATCAAAACCATCGGATGCACGCTCTTTTCTACCGTGATAGGCACACACTTTTGCCACGTTAATTATTCGCTGTCACATAAGCTTGGTCAATGGTCAAAGGTATTTATTACATTCGAAAGCGCAAACAAAGAAGCAAGAAGAAAGCCTTCATTCTATTAAGTTGAGATATTAAAATAGGACAATCTCAAGTTCATATACCGGAGAACAACGCGGTGCAAATTTAAGTGGCTACGAGATCGTTTTACCTTTTCCATAAGCCAGTGTTTTTTTGTTTCAGCTTTGCATCGTTTTATAATATGATTTCATCATAACAATTTCTGGTAAAACATATTTTCTATATTAGTTTGTACAGCTCCTGAATATGTCTAGAGCTTTGGCCTTGCTGAAGTAGTTAGGGATGTTGTTTGGTTGGAGGGATTAGAGAAAATAATCCCAAGGAAAAATGATCCGTATAATTTATGCAATATTTTGTTAGTTGTATAAGAAAATAATGTCCCATAACTACTGCAGAATTTGGTTGGTGGTATTAAGTAATACGCGCAACGTCATGGGTCATGCCATATAACATTGATGTGCCGGAGAATTTCGGCACATTTGATACTAATTGCTTAGATTTTAGGTTGTTTTAAATGCAATTTCCCTTTGTACTTATGTAATTTTAGTATTTTTGCAGTGTATAAGGCGTAAGGACCTAAGAGCATGGAAAAGAATTCAAAAAGCCACAAAAAGACAAGAAAAGAGCAAAAAGGCATCGCAAATGTGGATATGCTATCGCAAAACCCACATGCGAGCCGCACATTTCACACAGAGATCGCAGATCAAAACAGATTAGCAACTGTTGTACATATTCATGCCTTTATGTTATAAACAAACTTATGTACTCATGTGTATTTTGTTCGTGATTTTGTATATATTAGTGCTTTGTGATTTCCGTACATAAGTTATGTTATCCTTGTGCATATATTTTTTAAAAAAAAAAAAACCTAGTAGATAGTTGTCCATCTTTAGTAATTTGCAATGAATTCCCCTTGTTTTTTTCTTTCTCGGGTTCTTTTCCAAGGGTGTAATAGTAGAACCAGGACAGTAGTATGAAACATGTTGACCGGGTTGGTATAATTGTCTAGTCTCAAGCATGTGTGTCTGTACATAGCCTATACCCTTTCAAAAAAAAAAAAAAAAAAAAAAATAAAGAGATCAACTGTGTGAACTTGAGGCTCGCTCTGTGACTCTACATCTACCTAGAGTTATGCATGTATATATGATGAAAGCTTTGAGTTGCCAAATGTTGACTCGAGGACTTTAAACTATGTGAACCAAACAGTTTGTGTGTCATGTGTGTGAGTTCTTTGTGTAGAACTTGCCGGGTTGGTTTTTTGATGCTTATAATAATTACATTTGGTTGGAGGGATGATCTTAGGCATTCTTTGTTTTATTTGCGAAACCTCTTTAGCCTTTCAAGCCTACCATTGCATAAATAATATCACTAGTGCCCTATTCAAGCCTTTAACCTTTTCTTTGGCCACCTCATTATAAACCTTTCCCTTTTGTAAAATAATTCCCTCTTTTGAACCCGTTCCTCCTTGAACATTGAGAATGAGGCTAAAAGCCTAAGTTGGGAGTGTAGTGTCAAAGTGGAAATGGGTAAGGTTGTACATTGAGTGTAGGAGCATATACTTCAAAGTGTTCATATGAAATTATTCAAGCTCCAAATCAAATATGTGTATATAATTAAAAAAAAAGAGTGAGAGAAATATGTGTAGATATATATAATTATGGAGCCTTGAAGAAAATTAGAGAAGTATTTAAGGTGGTTCTATATTGGGAACTAGATGCCAATGTGGCTGTGGGGTTTGAAAAGAAACAAAGTACAAAAAGAAAAAAAAATGTGATTAGTGTTCAAGGAGGGTGTAGTCACTTGTATCTAAATGCTTATCCGACCTTTCCCTAAACCTACATTATAAGCCTAAAAAGTCCTTATGAGATCTCCAACCGAGCGTTATTATAATTAAGCGACGAATTAAAATAAGGGCAAGTCTATGGTATGGTATGTTGTAACACTTGAAACTCTTTTCTGAGAGTGAGTGTATTTGTGAATTCGTCCCTTTTTGTTGTCATTGTAAATATTGTGATTTTGGGACTTTCTTTCTAGTGAGAGCACATGAACTGTGAGGTTGAACAAAAGTTGAGTTTTTGAGTCAAACGCAAGTGCATTCAGCTGAGGGTAGCATTTTGTCACGTTGTCTGAGGCTCAAAGTTCACAAGTTGATTAGTTTTCCTTGTATATATCGATGGTTCAGGAAGGGTAAAATACTCGAAGATGCACGCTTGAAATACTAACAACAAACACCGTCCATGGTCACTATCGTTTCATATCTTGTAGATGGAGTCTAGAATAGGATAGTGTCATCTTAGTTGCTTGAGGACAAGCAAGATTTTAAGTTGGGGGTGTTGATGTGCCGGAGAATTTCGGCACATTTGATACTAATTGCTTAGATTTTAGCTTGTTTTAAATGCAATTTCCCTTTGTACTTATGTAATTTTAGTATTTTTGCAGTGTACAAGGCGTAAGGACATAAGAGCATGGAAAAGAGTTCAAAAAGCCACAAAAAGACAAGAAAAGAGCAAAAAGGCATCGCAAATGTGGATATGCTATCGCAAAACCCACATGTGAGCCGCACATTTCACACAGAGATCGCAGATCAAAATAAATTTCTAGGCAAAGTTCAATATTAAAAATGCGGTCTCATCTGCGATCGCATAACTTATTTGCGAGCCGCAGAAGTAACCGCAAACTAAACATGAAGTCTACTGAAGGAAGAAAATGCGATGCAAGATACGGTCGCATTTCTACAATGCGGACCGCAAACCATGAATGCGGTGAAGGCGAAACTAGGGTTACAATCTGCGATGGCCATGTCAAAAATGCAGACCGCATGTCTGTTATGTGACAGAAATGCGGTCGCATATTTAAACTGAAAGGGCAGTTTTGTCCTATTTTTGTCCCGATTTTTAGCCCTCTATAAATAGATTTAGTGAGGTTTTGTGGGCTCTATCTTGTTTGACTTTGAAGCTACAATACAAGGCATTAATATTCCTTTCTTTTGGAAACTTTTGGGTCAAGAATCTTTCACTTTGTAAGCTTTATGGCATTTAATATTCTCTTGCTTTTGTATTTTAGTATGAGTAGCTAACTTTAAATACTAAGGTTGTGGACCCTAAATGGGTGTTATGATAATAGGTGTTTAACATTGAATATATATATAATGGTTAGTTGATATTTATTTACTTCTCATTCTTCATTTATTGTTGGTGGTTGCAAACATTAAAAAGTGTCATTAAATTCTTGCTTTGCTTGGGAAAGTGGGGTAGAATTTGGTAGAATTAAATACCAAAGACTCAAGGCTTTAAACCTTGTTTAATAAAATCGCTTAGGAATAAGTGAGTTTTATTTGACATAAATTGATTGTTATTAATTGCAACTCTTTTATATTTGGAAAAATCATAAAGAGGAAATACTACCTAACTATTAGAAAATATTGGGTAGTCATTTAGACATTATTTGCATATCAAAAGGACCTTCCATTAGAAATATATCATATTAACACCGGTAGCATTACACTTCATTAATGGGGACACAACCTTGGTTTCTTTAATCAAATTATCTACATTCTCAATATTTCAATTAGCCATCACCTAAAACCAAACTCAATTCATACTCTTGTTACCATTAATACATACTCTTGTTACGGTTAACTAGATAGATATACGACTTTAGTCGAGTAACACACTAGTCAAGTAACCTTTTCACACCTATTCCCTGTGGGATTCGACCCCAACCTTGTTGGGTTATTATATTTGATATCGACCGCTTTACACTATTTATTAAAGTGTAATTTGAGGGTATTAAACATCAAGGAGGCTTTTGACAGGGGCATATTTAGGTTAAGGGGTATGGGTTCACGTGAACTCATCGTCCTTTACCTAAATCATGTATAATAATGTTATATCTCTTAAAAATTATATAAATATATATATATATATATATATATATATGTAAACCCAAACTCATACACTCCTATGATGCAATAATTAGTGGATGCGCCTCTGCAAGTGAAATTGATGATTCAAATCCCACTCCAAACGGTCTTGTTTCCGATACAGAGTATAGATATATATATGTAAAAATCACAAAAATTTCAAAATGAGTATAATTTTGAACCTATATTTTTATAGGTTCCCGATAAGAGCCTCAAGTTAAATCCGTCAAATGTGAATTCTAGATCTACCTCTTTACAATAGTGCACCCATTTCGCCTCTAGTTTTTTGAGAGTTGGAGCTTTTGAAAAGTTGACAACACCATCAAGAAAGTCCGGAAGATAGTTCCTGTTGCTATCTTTTGGAGTATTTGGAACGAAAGGAACAACAAATGTTTTGATGGATTATTTGCTAGTTTCCAATCTATGAATGCTAATTGTATTGCATTTTTATTTACTTGGGCTTATTTATCCCCAGTAGATTTTCTGATAGTTATTTGAATTTTCTTAGCTCATTATTAGCCTAAACATCTGTATTTGAGCTAGTATTATTCCTCTTTTGGCATGAATCTTTTGTAACTATTGTTCACCTTCTTGATGCCATCAACGAAATCAATCACTTCCTCAAAACAAAAGTTATATGGGAATCTATGTGTTACTTTTTGAGGGATAGAACGTGGAACAAGAATACGTATATTAGCAATGTATAGATAGAAATATTTATGGTTAAAAATGTTGTAAAGTAGGTAATCTTTACATAACATTCCCAGTACCATTATACTCTAGTCTCTACCTAACAATCCCTACATTATCATTATTTTTTTTATTGTACAATGATTCCGTCATTTTCATTCATCACGTAAATAATACAATAGTAATTACTGCATAACTAGTGTTAGATAGTTATGCAAATAAGTATTGCCCCACATGGAATAGGAGCTGAGTATGTATTGTATATAATTATAAATAAGACTCATTGTATTATAGTACAAACCAATAATATAATTTTTCCATTATTTCTCACATGGTATCATGGTATCATGGTATCATAGCATTGGTAAGAATATTATCGATGTGCATTCTTCTAGCGACATCCGGGAAGAACAAACTCAGTCACCGTGTAATTTTTCGATAGCTTAGGCTATATGTGTCAACCTTGAAATTTATCAGTATCGTGCTAAAAAAACACCACCACAAGGTCCACTATCGTCCGGCGACCAAAGCCCAATCAACTCCACCGGTGAAAATGCCCACACCTGCCGATATGTTGTCCAGATATTTTAGCAAGTTTTTGTAACGCACCGGCACATGAGACCTCTAGTCGTTTTCCGGCACGATTTCGTCTCCCTTAGTGCTCTCCTCTCCAATCGGCACCCATACTCTCAGAAAATATTGCTACAAAGTTTATGAAGTCGAATGATCAACTTGCTCGTATAAGGTATATATGTAACAAGCTCGGTACATATGATTTGTGTACACCGATTTGAGGGAGAGTGTTAGTTAGTTAGTTGTTAAGTAAATAAGCATAATCCTAAATGGAATAGGAGTAGTGTAGGTATTGTGTATTGTTATAAATTGGGGTTTTTATATTATAGTTAATGTTCATCAATAATATATTTTCGTGTATTAATTCTCATACTAACGACATATCTTGTTTATATGATGTGATATCGCATATGAAAAATTTAAAGAAACATGAATTAGATATGTCTACTTACTTGAGACAAATGCATACAGTCATGGAGGAATTCGAGAAGTTGATGCCCGCTTCTACTAGTGTTGATAAGCAACAAAAGCAACGATAGGAGATGTTCCTAGTTCGTACACTCACTGGACATCCTAATAACCTTGATTCAGTACGCGACCAGATTTTGGCTTAGTCCAGCTGTCCCTACAGATGATGAATTATTCTTTTGGTTACTTCGCCTTGCTACAACACCCAGTCACGTAGTGATCTCCATAGACAGCCGACCCTCTGTTCTCGCATCCCAAACAATGGAAAATCAGGTATCTCAGACTATGGAGAATAGACAAGGAAAAGGTCATTCTGTAATATCTCGACCCAAGTGTTCTTATTGTAATAAGCTTGAACACACTTGTGAGATGTGTTACTCTTTGCATGGTCGACTACCTAAAAATACTCATGTTGCTCAAACCAAGACTGCAGGTACATAGGGGTTTTCTTTATCTGAGGGAAATATATCGAGTTCCTTCAGTATCGAGCAAGTAAGCAGAGACCTCCACAAGTAGCCTCTATTGCTTAGACTGATACTTTTATTGCTGGTAAATTCCTTGCTTTTTCCGGTTTGCTACTCAGACTTGGACCGTGGGTCATGGACTCGTGTGCTTCTAATCATATCTCTAGTAATAAATTACTTTTGTCGAATATTTTGTATTCATAGTCTCTTCTCGCTATTACTTTAGCCAATGGCTTCCAAACTAAAGCAAAAGGAGTTGGACAAGCGAATCCCCTATCTTTTTTCACTCTAGATTC
Source organism: Nicotiana obtusifolia (assembly GCA_002018475.1). Classification (NCBI taxonomy): domain Eukaryota; kingdom Viridiplantae; phylum Streptophyta; class Magnoliopsida; order Solanales; family Solanaceae; genus Nicotiana; species Nicotiana obtusifolia. The sequence continues at coordinate 410,227 of MCJB01039818.1, read as the reverse complement.
TGTTCTTTATATTCTTGACTGCCTTTTTAGTCTTGCGTCTGTTAGTCCTTTGACTCGTGCCTTCCATTGTGGTATATATTTTATTGATGGTTCCTTTATTATGCAAGACCACAATACGGGACAGATTATTGGCACATGGCGTGAATCATAAGGGCTTTACTATCTTAACTCACTTAGTCCCTCTACAGCATGTCCAGTTATAGATTTGTTTGACCTAATTCACAGACGTTTAGGACATTCGAGTTTATCCAAGCTTCAGAAGGTGGTGCTTAGTTTGTCTAGTTTTTTTTTTTAATTAAATTGTGAGTCGTATCATCTTGGGAAACATACTCGAGCAACCTTTCCGTATAGTACTAAGAATCCTGCAAAGTCTGTTTTCTCTTTAGTTCATTATAATAAATGGGGTCCTAGTAGAGTCAGTTCAACCTTAAGATTTTGTTATTTTGTTAGTTTCATTGATCATTATTCAAGATGTACTTGGCTTTTCTTAATGATAGATTGTTCTGAGTTGTTTTCTATATTCTAGAGTTTTGTGTTGAAATAAAAAATCAATTTGGTGTTTTTATTCGCACTTTTCGCAGTGCTAATGACTTAGAATATTTATCCTCTCAGTTTTAGCAGTTTATGACTTCTCTATGAGTTATTCATCCGACATTTTGTCCTTATATCCCTCAATAGAATGGGGTTGCATAGAGAAAGAATAGTCACCTCATTGAGACTGCTCGCACACTTCTCATTTAGTCCCATGTTTCGTTGCGTTTTTGGGGTGATGCAGTTCTCATGGCTTGTTACTTTTTGGATGACTTCATCTTCCATCTGGAATCAAGTCCCGCATTAAGTATTGTTTCCTCAGTCACCCATATACTCTCTCCCCCCTCGTATTTTTGGGAGCACATATTTTGTTTATAACTTAGCCCCTAGGAAAGATACGTTAGCTCCTTGTGCTCTCAAGTGTGTCTTCCTTGGTTATTCTCGTATTCAGAAGAGATATCATTGCTACTCACCTAATCTTCGTAGGTGCCTTATGTCAGATGATTTCACATTTTTCAGAGTCTCATCCTTACTTTACCTCTTCTGACCATATTGATCTATCTGAGGTCTTATCTATGCCGACTTTTGAGGAGTCTACAATTGCTCCTCCTATATCCCCAACCCCAAAAGTTATACCTATACTAACTTTTAAGGATATCTATTGTTGCTCATTCGACATTGCCAATCACAGGGACACCACTCTTTACTTATCGTTGTTGTTCTCGTCTAGTATTGGGTCTAGCTGATTGACGTCCTACACCTAACCCTAATCCTACTGCAGACTTATCTCCTCCTAGTCCATCGATTGCACTGCGAAAAGATTCGATCCATTATTAATCCTATTTCCTATTATGTCAGTTTAAGTTATCATCGTCTGTCATCACCATGTTATGCGTTTGTATCATCTTTGTCCTCTATTTTCATCCCTAAGTCTACCGGCGAAGCACTGTCTCATCCATGATAGCGATAGGCTATGATTTGCGAGATATTTGCTTTACATGCGAGTGGTACTTGGAAGCATGTTTCTCTTTCTTCAAGTAAATCTACTGTTGGTTGTCATTGGTTTATGCAGTCAAAGTTGGTCTAGATGGCTAGGTTGATCGACTTAAGTTGCGCCTTGTTGCCAAAGGGTATACTCAGATATTTGGGTTTGATTATGGTAATACTTTTCTCTCCTTTGCCAAAATAACATCAGTTTGCCTTTTTCTATCTATGGTTGTTGTTCGCCATGGACTTCTCTATCAATTGGACATTAAAAATGCTTTTCTTCACGGTGACCTTGAGGATGAATTTTATATAGAGCAACCACCTGGTTTTGTTGATCAAGGAGAGTCAAGTAGCCTTGTATATCGACTGTGCCAGTCACTCTATGGTCTAAAACAGTCTCTTCGAACCAACACGGTTATTCAAGAGTTCAGCGTGACTCGTAGTGAAGCTGATTACTCTGTGTTTTATCAGAATTTGCTTCAATTCTCTGTATTTATTTGGTGGTTTCAGTGTTATTAAAGGTAAAAAGTGCAAAAAAGTTCCAAGGTCTGTTGGGGCTTTAAGCACAAAGCAAAAAATAAAATGCAGGCTTTAATGATGAAAGACACAAATAGAGAAAAACTACAAATATGTATGTGTAGTCCAAGACTAATATCTATAAGCATCAATACCAAATATATGGACATATAAATTGAGGAAAATTTATGATAAAGTCAAATATCAATTGATTAGTATCGGCTCTTCAGGATTATGCTCATTGACAAGGAAAAGTATGCCTTAGAGCCTTGATGACAACACTGAAGTGCCCGCTAAGCGAGGCGAAGCGCTCAACATGTTTTGAGCCTCGCTTCAGGGCTTAAGAATGCTTTAAATCGCGCCTTTGATAGCACTGGGTAGTTTACGTTGTCGATATTATTACTATCGACAATGATCGGGATGGTATTACTAAGCTGAATCAACGTCTCTTTCAGCACTTTCAAACTAAAGATCTAAGCAGATTAAATTATTTTCTAGGTATTGAGGTCGCTCAGTGTAGGTCAGGTAATGTGGTCTCACAACAGAAGTATGTCTTAGACATTTTTGAGGTGACAAGAACAACAATTGTAGACCCGTTATCACTCATATGGATTCGAATTCTAAGCTTTTGCCAAGACGGAGGAAGTCGCTTATCGATCCTGCAAGATATAGGTGGTTGGTTGGTAAGTTAAATTACCTCACAGTAATTAGACCTTTCTTTAGTATATAAAATTAGCCCCAGGCAAAAGATTATTGTTCAAGGATCAAGACTATGAGCAGATCGTTAGATACTTAGATGTTGATTGGTTAAAATCACCTTCTAATCGACGTTTTATGTCTGAATATTATGTTTTAGTAGGAGGTAATTTGGTGTCTTGGAAGAGTAAGAAACAGAATGTAGTTGCTCGATCTAGTGCAGAAATATCGAGCAATGACTATGGCAATATGTGATCTAGTTAGGATGAAACAGTTGCTAAAGGAGTTGAAATTTGGTGAAATCAGCCAGATGGAACTTTTGTGTGATAATCAAGCTGCTCTTCATATTGTATCAAATTCAGTGTTCCATGAGGGAACTAAACACATGAGATCGACTGACTTCGTCAGATAAAAGATATTCTCAGGAGATATTGCTACAAAGTTTGTGAAGTTGAATGATCAGCATGCAGATATTTTCATCCAGTCCCTCACTGATCCTCGCATTAATTACATATGTAACAAGTTCGGTAAATATGATTTGTATCCTGCTTGAGGGGAAGTGTTTTAGATAGTTATGTAAATAAGTATAGTCCTACTTGGAATAGGAGTAGAGTATGTATTGTGTATAGTTATAAATATGGCTCATTGTATTATAGTTAACAAATCAATAATATAGTTTTCCCATTATTTCTCACAACTAGTATGTGAACCAAATGACCCCTTAGCCTTTAATTCGAACTTACTTACAATAGTAATTTGTTATTCTCCTTGGTCTCTAGGTCTCTTTATGTTGTATATGGGAAAACATATTTGAGCTTGTTTCCCTTTATAAATTTTGTGGCACTTGCAATGTTGATTTCTTGTGCAGATACACACTGTCGCAGTTGGAGCTGCTATAGGTCAGGCATGCCTCTTACTCGCGGCTGGTTCTAAGGGAAAAAGGTTTATGATGCCACATGCCAAAGGTATCTTTTTTAGTGGTTCCTTGATTGTAATCTTGAGGGCATTTGATTGTCTTTCCTTTTCAAAGTTTCTATGATTGATGTTTGGCTAATGTTCTATTCCAGCCATGATTCCACAGCCCCGTGTGCCGTCTTCTGGATTAATGCTAGCGAGTGATGTTTTCATCCGAGCAAAGGAGGTTAGTGTGATTTCTTCTTTAATCTTTACTCATCTTTCATTTCACCTACCAAAACATTTCTATATGGTAGCGACTGATAGCAAGTTATTGCTATTTTTTTTTTTTTTTGCTTTATCAAAAAAAGCGATTGGTAGTTTTCACTAACACTCTTATGAAGTTATAATCCATTGGCATATGCCCGCAAAATTGTGAGGACAGTAATATCAGTTTTATGTTTGTGTTGTTTGACCTGAATTAAATGTTATTTTTATGATGACACTTAGTTTTTCAAGTTTATAAGTCCTACCTGTTCGGCTTTATATAAAGTTGCTCAATCAACCCCAGAAAAAAAAAAGTTTTGAGAGGTCACATTGACCGTAGAAATTGAAACTTCCATGTTTCATTGCAACTTTGCCCTGTTATTGTACTCATCTTAGTCATGGAGTATCCTTTTCTCTTGGTATTTTGATATGTTAATGTCATGCATGAGTTCTTGTACACACACCACACATACACACCTACCCATGTATGTGTCTGTGATATATGTGGGCGTGTGTGTGTGTGTGTATATATATATATATATATATATGTATATTAGATGTGGTTAGCCCCTGCTACCCTGACAATTAAAATTGTTCCAGTATCTTATCATAATTAGTTAGGTACGAGGATAAATCACATTATGCAAGTAAACTTCTTGCAGTAAAAGAGTCCTGGATCTGCAGATACGAAAAACAATTCTCATTTCTCAACCTCTTACTTGATCACAGGACTTTGTAGAAATCATAAGCTTTCAAGGGAAATATTGATAGTAAAGTCAAGAATTCCAACATGCTTAATTCTAATTTATGTGAGTCTTAGTAAAAGGTTGTGAATATAGCATATGACAACGTTATTATTGTTATAACAGCCATTGATTGAATCGTAGCAGCATATACAAATTAAAGGTACTTTATGTACCCTTCAGTATTAATTACAAAATTGAGAGTTTGGAGACTAAACATATCTCCTTAAGTAATGCAAGCTTGTTTTTATCTTCTAATTGAACTCTGTAATATATGTGATGGAGATAACAGCTGAATTTTTTCTCTGATGGAGCAACCTGCAAAATTTCAAAGCAGGCTTCAAACACCAAAAGATGTAAATGCTTGTTTGAAAAACTCGAGAGACAAAGTAGAAGCACAAAAAGGACTATCGAGATATCATTGAGGCTGAAAAAAGAAGTAAACGCACATGTAACTGTGAATAACGTATGTTTGGCAGGTGAATAATTTCTTCAACTGATGAACTAAGTTTTTCAACTTGGGACAAATTATTCTTTCCCAACTCCCATAATTGGCAAATCAATCTCCTAACTCTTGTTCGCAATCTTCTTTCCTCACCACTCGCTCCCTAGAAACCAGTTTATTAAAATAACAAATATTATGCTTTTAGTACCTTTGTGAATAGCGAGATCTGATCTGCAAAAATGGCATGGTAAAGTAGACATGAATAGAGCCCCATACCATAAGCAATTTTCTCTTCTTCCTTCCTTTACTTGCGGAATTGAAACTCTAACATGTAGAAGAGAAAACATCACAAAATGACGGCACTTTTTCATCAATGAAGGTTGAGTGTTAATTAAGAAGGGTACCACAGAAAGAGGAGGGAGAAAGAGAAGATAAGGGAAACAGAGAAAATAACTAAGATAAAACATTGTCCCTCAGCTTTTAACATCTTTTAAAGTCTATGAGGACCACAACCGAAAACTTATCAATGATGACAGAGCTTTAAATAAGAATCTCTCTTCAATCTTGATGTTTATTTGTGTGCAAGTGTGAGATCTGAATTTAGCGCTTTGCACTTTTTTACCTCTGCAAGATAATTTTTATGCAAAACGCACATAGTAATATCCGTTATGTAAACACTATGCTTTAAGCTTCATAGTTATATTTTTTTTTTTTGTTGAATAAGTTTAAAACTCTGTTTTGACTCACTCATACATTTGCCCTACTTCTAAGTAAAACATATAAATATTAACTAAGAGATTTCCTTGTGGAGAACTGTTTGTTATATACCCACTACTCTTTCTTAGTTTTAACTAATAGACATCCTCCTTTTTTTCCCACTTGGTTTTAAATTACATACTTACTGCTATAAGACTGCAGGAAAGGTTCAAGGCCAAAAAGCTCTATGCCTGAAGATATCAAGCATATAACGGGACTAAAGGAAAAAGCAACATTGTCAAGTCAATAAGTTTATTGAGGAACAAAGGTTCACAAGATATAAAAAGATTACTAAATATCTACATTTGAAACATTAAGTGATTGCAAAAAGCTGCATTCTTTATCTTCCATGAAAGAAACTTATTGCATATCGATGCATCCACTCTGAAGATTAATCATCTTAGTCGCTTATGCTCTTATGAGCTTCCTTTTCTTTAACTCTTTGACGAATATATTAGAGCCTGTAAATTACATGATATAGCCAAGCAAGATATTTCGTTCAAATAATTAAAATGAGTTCACGGTAAATAGAGAAGTGTAACTTGTTCTACAATAAATTATCACCAAGTAAGTATTTCTAGAAAATTAGAAAGGAAAAATACAGTGTTCAGGCCAAAGTAGGAAAAAGCTGCAGCATCTCAAAGATAAGAGAGATACTACAAGAACCAAAAAGTTAAAGAAAATGATACATAGGGTATCCTGCAATTTTTCTTAGTAAGGAGCTCATCTAATACTTTGATATTTGGAATCACCTGGGGAAATAATTTCTTATACATGTGGAAAAAAAAAAAAGATCCTGTTTTTGTGGTAGTGTGTAATGAGAATTGGAATGGAGAGAAAGAACTAATAACAATAACAAAATTGAAAGTCGCGTAATTTTATCAACCCTTTTACTAATGAAACAGAATCTTTTAATCTTTATATTTAAAGTAACTAATTGTGACATATATGCATTCATTTCTCGGTCATCTTCTATGAGTTCCAGTATTATTTGAACTATGAAAAATGATCTTGTTAATGAAATAAATGATATGATTATACATTTGTTTTCCAACAATGCTTGTAACCTGCAATTGATGAAATTATAGAACCAAATGATCAATGCAAATTCGGAAAAAAAATTCACACACCTTAAATCATACTGGCTAACCACAGATTGTCTTTGCTTTTGGTATAAAGACCTATTAAAATATCTTTGAAAAGAAAATTTTCAGTTACGTTATTAAGAAAATTTAAGTCCTAATGAGGGAGTATGCAACGGTTCACAATTAACATATCATGAATTTTAAGACATATCATAAGTGCTACTATTGCTCGCGATTCAAAATTAACTTGTATTTATCTTTAAAATACCTTATTAGCATCACAAATACCCGTTCCTCTTAAAAGAAAAAAGGTCCCAATACGATTATGTTTTAGCCATAACCATAAGAACACAAAAGAGCTTCTGAGAACGTGCACCTTATATTTGATAGATGGTGAGGATATCATATGCATCAAAGAAATCAGAGGCAACATAAAGATCGAGAGTTCTTGACATATTCGACATTTTTCTGATCCATTTCTCAGCAACTATTTTGCACAAAGCCACATTGTACCTGTACATGAAATATAATTCAGAGCTGGGGTCATATGAAAGAGAAAACTCAAATTCATTTTTGAGAATAACTATAAGAAATCAAATTCTCAGGGTAGGAATAGAGTGCCCAGAGTATGAAGAATACTTTCATTCTTGCAGCTTCAGTTGCATTTAGCATGATGATACTCATATTTACTCCGTTAATATGGTAGTCCTTTTCACACCACTTTGTTAACGTTATCACTGCAGAATGGTACACACACATCTCAAAATACTTTTGTGATTACAATATACAAATGCGTGAACAAAATTTTAACTTATTATATTAAGAGGAAGGATACAACTGGATCTTGTACTCCACACATACTACATAAAAAAGCTAAAGCAAAAATTCATTTTTGAGTCATTAGTTCACAGCTGCTTCTATGACCAAAATTTGGTCTTTACCAAATGAAAATAAATTGGTAATTTTACCTTCATGCATATCTGATTTTACTTTAGAACTCTCATATCTCTGCTGCCATGTTATATGTCCTCCAACCAAAGGTGGCGAGTAAGATCATGAGTTGTTGTAACTTCCTCCGGAATCACTAAAAGGAAACACTTATTTTCGTCTTCAGAGTGGAAAAAAAAAGATGCATAAAAAATAAGCACAGACAAAGAAAAGTAAAGAAACCATGATAAATTAAGTCAAAAATCAATAAAGGATACACACAAAAAAAAAAACGAAATGAAAGAGGGGAAAATTCCCAAAATAAGAATACATACCTATGAATAAACGAAAGAGCTTAAGAGGAACGAAAGGCGATGCTATGAATGAGACTTGAAGTGAAATTTTGGTCAGGCGTTGAAGGCTAAATAGCACTGCCATGGAAGTTCGAAAAATCTGGTTCAGAGAGAAAAGCAGAAGATAAGTTTTGTTAGGGTAAAGGACATTTTAGTAAGTGGGACAGAATAGGAAAAGCAGTACACTGTATTGTCATGGCCCGCTTTCCAGCATGCCAATGACCCCTTGAACGCGTCCCGTAACCTCCTGGCAAGCCTCTTAACGTCCAGCGCCATCATCGGCCCCGTGGTCTCGACAGCTCCAACTGAGTGCACAGGTGCCTCTGTTGTCCCACTGATAACCGGCGTAGTCACAGGCAGATGCCCACAACGCCGCGCGCGGACCCTGATACTAAAGACAAAGTTGCTGCAAACGGATTTGTTTCTACCTTGTAGAAGAGTAAATCCTTTTCATTGTAAATATTGAATAGATTTACTTCATTTTCTTTTAGTATGCCCCTACAGCTTCCTTAGGTAAAGTCATATAACTTTGGTTTATTTTTTTTAAGCATTATTAGGGGGATCAAGCATTCAAAACTTTCTAGCAAGCAAAATATTCTCTGTAATGGTGTCTCTCCTCCTCGACACCGCGTGACTTTTCTGTAATAGCTTTCATTTATGCAATCAAACTTTCTTTCATTCTCAATTCTCTTTTCTGTTCTCAGTTGCTCACGACATTGGTTTTCCCGTACGACACTGACAATCTAATTTAGCGTACGGAGGGGACCTTAGTTGGCGGACAATAATCGTACTGACATTGATTGCTTAGCCTTACGTTGCCCTTCCAAAGAATCTCAGGAAGGCGCCGCGCAATAGTTGGTATCAGAGCCTAGGCTCGACATCGGACGAGGGATAACATTACAATTACCACCATTTCTGACCATAGTGAATCATGGGGATCGCATCGCAACCCTTGAGGAGATGGTTGACGCATTACGGCCCATCGTGGAAACGGTGCCTGACCTAAAGACCAGCCTAGTGCAAAGGTTGGACGACCTGGATTGCAGGATGCACCAGGCCAAAGTTGACATAGAAAATATCAGCTGCGACTCTGAAGGAGACCGGCAAATTGCAGCCACAGAGGTAGTCGAAATTTTTGAGAAATTTGAGGGCCTCTAACAGGAGCGTACCAAAGATTTAGCCCACAAGGCACAAGAGGCAGACAGGGTGACTGCCATGCAACAAATTGTAGACAACTTGACAGGCCAGCTCAATGTTGTCAATGCTGCTCTACAAGGCCTGCTTCGAGGAAGCAGGAACCAAACCGGGGGTGTTGTGAACTTCGTCCCCGCGACACAGAAACTGAAAATTCCCGAGCCAAAGCCATACAGTGGTGCTCGGAATGCCAAAGAAGTGGAAAACTTCATCTTCGACATCGAACAATACTTCCATACCGTGGGAGGCCTAGAAGAAGCTAAGAAGGTGGCAACTGCTGCCATGTATCTTCAGGGTGATGCTAAACTCTGGTGGCTGGTGAAATACGAAGCCATCAGGGCCGGTGAAGATACTCTTGACACATGGGCGGAACTAAAGGCCGCCATACGCCTGCAATTCTTCCCCGAAAATATTGAGTACAATGAAAGGAGGAATCTACGGGAGCTCCGCCAGACCAAATCAGTGTAGGACTACATGCGAGAATTCTCTACACTCATGCTGAGCATACGTGATATGGGGGACAACGAAAAACTCTTCACTTTCCTGGAAGGGTTGAAACCCTATGTCCATATGGAACTCCAAAGACAAAGAGTAGAAACGTTACCTAAGGCGATCCAAGCAGCGGAATGCCTTGGGGATTATCAAGTGGAAGCTCAGAAGGATAGGCCTCAACAGCCTGTCAAAGGAGGATACAAAGGGGGCCATCCGAGTACTGGTGGCCCAAGAAGAAGTGGAGGAGATCGGAGTGCAACTAAATTTAAGGCTCCCTCCTCAGCAGTACTAGCACTGCATCTAACAAACGATCGGTGGAGAAAACCCCCTTCAGGATCCCGTCATTGTGGCGGACCACATTGCAATAATGAATGCTCACATGCACAGATGAATGCCCATCAAGCTGTTGATGATGGGACGGATGACGTATCTGATGATACAGACCAGATCGAACTGGTAGGTGCCTTCAATGTAATTGTTGGTTCTTTTTCTGAAGCCTTAGCGGGAACCAGTACTGGTATTCGTAAGAAGAAGGACCCCTGCCCAATCAACAAGAAAGAGAAAAAGAAAATGAGAGGACTCCTCCTTAACAAGAGAGGACCTTAATGTTCGTCGAGATGAAGGTAAATGGCAAACCCATTCGGGCGATGATAGACACGGGTGCGACCCACAACTATTTAGCCTCGACTCAGGTGGAGCGCCTTGGCCTAGTTGTAGGAAAGGGCAAAGGTCGTGTCAAGGCTATCAACTCACCCCCTCAACTAGTTGGTAGAATAGCCAGAGAATTACCAGTGAAACTTGGCCCTTATGAAGGAAAATTCAACTTGCGGGTGGTGGTCATAGACGACTTCGAGTTGATAGTGGGGTTGGAATTCCTGAGGCAAACCAAAAACATGCTCGTGCCATATGCAGACATGCTACTGATGATGGGAACAAATGGGGCCAAGCCCTGCACCATCCCGTGCATGCCCATGAAGATGGTAGCTGAAAACATCTCGGCCTTGCAGTAGAAGAAGGGGATCAAAAGACATGAACCTACGTCCTTGAGTCCTCGTCCTGCACCCGTGAAGGAGCTGTTACGGGAATTTGAAGACATCATGCCACAAGACATGCCAAAGCTATTCCCGCCTAGATGCACTGTGGACCATGATATTGAGTTGGTGCCGGATGCGAAGCCACCTGCCCGGGCGCCGTACAGAATGTCACAACCCGAACTCCCCGAGCTTCGGAGACAATTGATGGAAATGCTAGACAGAGGGATCATCGTACCCTCCAAGTCCCCATACGGGTCCCCTGTGCTATTCCAAAAGAAACACGATGGGAGTTTACGACTCTGTGTAGATTACCAGGCTTTAAACAAAATCACTGTGAAGAACAAATATCCTATTCCACTCATGGCAGACTTGTTCGACAGATTGGGTGGTGCGACGGTGTTCACCAAAATAGACCTTGAAGACAGGTTATTGGCAAGTTCGGATCGCAGAGGGCGATGAACACAAGACGACGTGCGTGACAGATATAGGTCATACCACTTCTTGGTCATGCCATTCGGCTTGACTAATGCACCAGCCATATTTTGCACCCTGATGAACCAAGTCTTTCGGGAATACATTGACGAATTCGTGGTGGTCTACTTGGATGATATTGTCGTATACAGCCAGACACTGGAAGAACACCTAGAGCACTTGCGGAAGGTTCTAACACGATTGCGGGAGCACGAATTATATGCGAAGCTGTCCAAATGCTCCTTTGCTCAAAAACAAATCGACTTCCTCTGGCATGTCATTAAGGAAGAGCGGATCAAGATGGACCAACAGAAAATTTAGGTTATCACAGATTGGCCGCCGTCTAAGGATGTCCACGCCTTGAGGGCGTTGCTTGGCCTATGCAACTTCTATCGCCGTTTTGTGAAGAATTACTCCCTCATTGTAGTACCACTGACAGAACTTCTCAAGAAGGTCACGCCTTGGGATTGGGGACCCAAGCGAGTGGAGGACTTCAACGTATTGAAAGCGGCTATGTCTAGTAGCCCCGTCTTGGCCCTCCCTGATTTGGCCAAGCCATTCGAGGTACAAACGGATGCCTCCAACTATGCACTTAGTGGAGTCTTGCTACAAGAAGGGCATCCTGTAGCATACGAGAACCAGAAGCTGAAGGATGCAGAGCGGCGCTATGCCGCCCACGAGAAGGAATTATTGGCTGTCGTCCATTGCCTACGCCTTTGGAGGCATTATCTTCTGGGAACCTCGTTCGTGGTCAAGACAGACAATATAGCTGTTAGCCATTTCATGACTCAACCGAAGCTGAATGGTGGACAGGCCAAGTGGCAAGAACTCCTAGCGGAATTTCACTTCAACCTGGAGTGGTGCAGTGGGAAGACTAATCATGTTGCCGATGCACTCAGTCGGAGAGCAGATCTAGCATCAGTGTGCATACTCGCCACCCTAAGGGGGAGCGAAGTAGCAACCACCATAAAAGACCAGATACATGGTCTACTCATCAAGGATCCCGCTGCACAATATTTGGTAAATTTGGTAGAACAAGGCAAGACTCGCCAGTTCTACATAAAAGATGGTTTCCTGAAAGTGAAAGGAAACCGACTTTATGTCCCCAAAGGAGGAGATCTGCAAAGGACCCTTCTGGCAGAATGCACGACACTTTGTGGGCCGGTGATCCTGGTGAAGAACGCACCATAGCGTTACTTCGCCGTGCATATTATTGGCCTCAAATGCCCAATGACGTTGCTCAGTATGTGAAGACTTGTCTAGTATGCTAGAAGGACAAATCAGACAGTCTGACACAAACAGGACTCTTGGAACCACTAGCTGTCCCAAAGAGACCTTGAAAGTATTTCCCTGGATTTCATCACCGGATTGCCCAAGGTCGGGGATCTCACAACTATCTTGGTTGTGGTGGATCGATTTTTTCAAGTATGCTACCTTTATAACAGCCCCACAGTATATGTCTGCAGAAGATATAGCTCGACTCTTCTTCTCTCATTTCGTCAAATATTAGGGCCTGCCCAAAAGACATCGTTAGTGATCGCGACTCGCGCTTCACTAGCAACTTTTGGTCTCAACTCTTTAAGTGCCTTGGGTCAAAATTAAGCCATAGTTCAAGTTTTCATCCGCAATCTGATGGCCAGACGGAGCGGTTCAATGGCATGGTAGAGGAATATCTCCACCACTTTGTAACTGGATCGCAGAAGAACTGGGTGAAGCTTTTGGATGCTGCTCAACTGTGTTTCAATTCACAAAAGAGCTCTAGTACCAACAAGAGCACTTTTAAAATTATTACTGGACAGCAACCGCTACTCCCATACTGTGAATGCACCAAACATGTCAAAATCTCCTCGAGCTGCTAGCTTCTCAAGAGAATGGAAGCGAATTTTGGAGATAGTGTGGAACTATCTTGTCAAAGCCCAAAAGCGGATGAAGAGGCATGTTGATCAAAATCGTCGCTTTGTTGAGTATCAGGTAGGAGACAAAGTGATGGCCAAAATTCCAAAGCGGTACTTGTTTGCGGGAGTCCGTGACCCTCGCCTATTGCAAAAATATATTGGACCCTTGTCCATCGAAAGGCGCATTGGGAAAGTTGCATATCGGGTGGATACCCCAGCTTGGTGGAAAATTCATCCCGTCTTCATGTCAGTCTCCTGAAACCTTTTCGGGAAGATACAGAGGATCCCTCACGGAGCCAACTCACAATACTCAGTATTCGAGGCCCCAATTCAACCGGGAAAAGCTGTGCTGAAGCTATTCTTGATGATAGAGTGATTCATGCCTCAAGGAAAGATCACCAAGAGTTCTTGGTGAAATGGCAGGGACGTGATGCAGAGGAAAATACTTGGGAGAGGGGGACAAACCTCAAAGTCTACAAGAGCCTAATTGATGACTACCTTGCAAGTAAAGCGCCAAGGACTCGCCAACTCAGGTGGGGAAGAATGTCATTGGCGGCTTTCCAGTCATGCCCCATGACCCCTTGGACGCGCCCCATGGTGTCCTAGCAAGCCTCCCAACGCCCAGCGTCATAGTCGGCCCGTGGTCTCTGCAGCTCCAACTGACAAGCGCACAGGCGCCTCTGTTGTCCCACTGATAACCAGCGCCAGCGCCCAGCCACAGGCAGATGCCCACAGCGCCGCGCATGCAGACAACGCCGCGCGCGGACCCTGATGCTAAAGACAAAGTTGCTGCAAACGGACTTGTTTCTACCTTGTAGAAGACTAAGTCCTTTTCATTGTAAATATAGAGTAGATTTACTTCATTTTCTTTTAGTATGCCCCTACAGCTTCCTTAGGTAATGTCATGTAACTTTGATTTATTTTTTTTAAGCATTATTAGGGGGATCAAGCATTCAAAACTTTCTAGCAAGCAAACAATTCTCTGTACTGGTGTCTCTCCCCCTCGACACCGCATAGCTTTTCTGTAATAGCTTTCATTTATGCAATCAAGCTTTTTTTCATTCTCAATTCTCTTTTCTGTTCTCAGTTGCTCACGACAATCTAGTCTAGCGTACGGAGGAGACCTCAGTTGGCGAACAACAATCGTACTGACATCGATTGCTTCGCCTTATGTTGCTCTTTCAAAGAATCTCAGGAAGGCGCCGCGTAATAGTATAAAGATGCACTACACGTGTTTTTTGGAAACATACTATGTAGGAATGAGGGTCAAATTACCACTTTAACCCTATAAAAATTTTACAATTTCGGGAATACAACTCTGGTTGCTCCTTGTACCGACGTGTTCGTCCTTTCAAACTGCCGCTTCTAATATATAGTAAAGTGCAATTTTGTAACTTTTATGCTCTTAAAACCAAGTGTAACAAGATATTTACTCTGTCTAATTAAACAGTACATTAAGGATAATGTTTTAAGAAGCTGCTTTACCAATTGAAAATCTTTTACTAAGTTTGAGAAACCATTATTTTAGACTAGAAGCTACTATCATTAAAGAAGGCACCTTAAAAAATTTTCTAGTGCTGTACAACACAAGTAGAATAATGAGTCAACCTTGCGAATAAAATTTCTAAATTAAGTTGCACCTTGGGTTTAAGGTGTTTTGGTTAATGATGGTACCATATACAAGATAGACACAATTATTGGCTAGATTTAGGCAATTGTCCAAGGATTTATCTGCACACACAAAAGATAAATCCTCATCAAGTGTGAATCGTCCTTGAATGAGTCATCTCATGCTGTCTTATTTGGGGATTCCAGTTCCTCCTTTTGTTCCTTCTATGCACCAAATATGTTTTTTCTTTTTTTCTGTTACACAGATCCTTCATTTTCCTTGACTGTCCACATCGAACGACTGTGACAAGGGTGTATGTTTTTCTTTTTCTATTTTTTTTTTTTTTTGTGTGTGTGTTAATGGCAAAACATTTGACGTTCCCTGTACTGGGTACTTGCACATACCCGTACTGGTATGTGCCCATAAACGAGCATAGGTTATAAGGGGATCAGAGCCAATCCCAATATACTTATTGGAGGCCTCATTGGTGTGCATCCAGTAAAAATTTGGCATACGAGTTCACCTGGTCCGAATAAAGACTAAAGATTTTGAGCGATCAATCCGAAAGAATAACTTAAGAGATAAAGAAGTATCATAATCTCTTTATGCTCATTTGAAAATGCTTTCCATTTTATTGTATTAGATAGGCTGATTGTATGAGTTCGAACTCGGGCCCGCCCATATATAGTCAAATTGTGCTCGATTCTACGCGGTTAGTATCCATCGTGATTACGGCTCGATAAATTGGGGTGGAGACCCAATGTCGTTGAATCGGAGTTCAAAGCCAGGATGACCGAAATGAGTCTACTGAGCTCGATTCCAGGAAACATTCTAAGGCAGGTCATCGAATTTGAAGGACGAAAGGACCGGAAAATCCGTGATATGTGAGTATCATGGCGGGAATCTCGGCATCAATCAATAAGATCGTTAAACCAGCAAATCAAGGGATATTTTACTTTGTAAATAGATTCTTACCTTGTATAAAAGATTATCCCCCAACTATATAAAGGGGCAATGTAATTGTCCAACGGGCACCTTATGAAAATCATCAGTACAAAGAAAAGAAAACAGCTTTTATTGTTCTTATACATTACTTTACTCATCTGGTTCCATTTATATTGAAAGAATCAGTCAAGGCTAGGATTATCCAAGGCTTATGGTTGCATCTCTTCTCCATTTGTTTATTGACTTTAATTTCCGTTATATTATCCGTTATCTGTATCAAACATAATCACATATCCTTAAAACCACATATAAATTCAATAGTTATCCGAAATTTAGGGTAAATAATTTGGCGCCCACCGTAGGGCTAAGGATAATAGTGAGTGTTTGATACAATTTTTTGTCACGCAAATTATTTTACACTTGCTCTTCGAAGTATCTCTGATTTCAGGTTGCAATACGACTATGTCGTATTCTCAATCTATGCCTTTAATGAATTCGATTATCAAGGAGAAAACAACAAAATAGCGTCCGGTGATGAAGTTCCAATCGACGCTAATTCACAAGTGGCAGTCAATGCAGATCAAACTATAGGCCCGTCAAATAGCGTTCGTAGAGAACCTCGATCAACGACACAGAATCCCCAAAACGACGAAAGGGACGGGATCAGCCTCAGGATGATCTTCGAAATGTTGCAAGCCCAGTAGGCAGCCATTGCTCAGTTACAAAATCGAAGCCAAATATCGAACAAAGCTGAGCTTGGCCCTTCTCGCGAAACTGTTCCTAGGAATGAACCAGCGACGGGAGAGCCGAATGAAGGTGAATCAGGGGCAAACTCTAGGATTATGAGGATGCCCGAGGAATTAACCAGATGAGTTGAATCCAAAGAGAAAAAGATCGAGGCAAATGACAAAAAGGTGGAGACGTACAACTCCTGGGTGGATCAAATCCCAGGAGCACCCCCGATATTAAAGGGCTTGGATTCCAAAAAATTTGTACAAAAACCTTTCCCATAGAGCGCCGCTCCAAAACCAATACCCAAAAAATTCCGCATGCCGGAAATCCCCAAGTACAACGGAACGATCGATCCAAACGAGCATGTGACCGCATACACATGCGCTATAAAAGGGAATGACTTGGAAGACGACGAGATTGAATCCGTTTTTTTTTAAAAAGTTCGGGGAAACCTTGTCGAAGGGAGCCATGACATGGTATCATAACTTACCCTCTAATTCCATTGACTCCTTCGCTACGCTTGAAGATTCTTTTATAAAAGCACACGCAGGCGCCATCAAGGTTGAAACGTGAAAGTCGGACCTATTCAAAGTTAGACAAAAGGATAATGAGATGCTCAGAGAATTCGTATCTCGTTTCCAGATGGAATGGATGGACCTGCCACCGGTCACTGACAATTGGGCTGCTCAGGCCTTCACCCAGGGGCTCAACGTTCGAAGCTCGACGGCTTCACAGCAACTCAAGCAAAACTTGATAGAATATCCTGCCGTCACATGGGCTGATGTACATAACCGATACCAATCGAAAATCAGAGTAAAAATGATCAGCTTGGAGCCCCTTCAGGATACATTTATCCCGTCAGAACTCATGATAGAGTTCGAAGGGAGATTTATCGTGAACCAAGATTGAATAGAGAACGGCATCGGCCATACCATGGGGATAGAAAAATCACTTTAGCAAGGCAAAATTCCCCGAGACACGAAAGAAGAAATGATCGAAGTCAGAATAACCGGGGGCCCATAGTTAAAGGCAACTTCGAGAGAACCACCGGTCATCAAGATGCACCACGATTATCGAAGTACAATTTTAATGTTGATGATAGCCACTCTCGTATCAGCTATCGGTTGCATCAAAGACACTAAGTGGCCTCGATCATTACAATCGGATCCATCCCAAAGGGATCCTAATTTGATATGCAAATATCACGGTACTCACGGCCATAGAACAGAAGATTGCCGATAATTTAGAGAGGAGGTAGCAAGGTTGCTCGAAACGGACATCTTCGAGAATTCTTAAGCGACCGAGCGAAGAACCATTTCGGAAATAGAAATAAACAGGCAAGCCAGGAAGAGCCACAACACACGATCAACATGATTATCGGCGGAGTAGATACCCCTCAAGGTCCGATGCTGAAACGCACCAAGATATCCATCACCAGGGAAAAACGCACTCGAGATTACGCAACGGAGGGGATCTTACATTTTAGTGAGGAAGATGCGGAAGGGATTATGCAACCCCACAATGACGCACTAGTAATATCTGTGCTTATACACAGAATTAGAGTAAAACGCGTATTGATCGACCCAGGCAGTTTGGCCAATATAATGCGATCATGGGTCATAGAACAACTCGGCCTGACGGATCGAATTGTTCCTACAGTCTGAATACTCAATGGATTCAATATGGCATGTGAAACCACCAAGGGTGAAATAACGTTACCAATAAACACTGCCGGAACCATTCGAGAAACAAAGTTTTGTGTAATCGGAGGGGATATGAGGTACAACGCTCTATTCGGGAGACCATGGATCCACGACATAAGAGCCGTGCCTTCGACGCTGCACCAAGTGTTGAAATTCCCATGACCCGATGGAATTAACGGTTTACGGGGAACAACCAGCTGCGAAAGAGATGTTCGCGGTAGAAGATATAACACCAGCACCAACAATTCCTTCGCAAAAGGTCGAGAACAAGATAAAATAGCAATCGCAGACATCATCTTTGACAAACGTAGATAAACGAACATATGTCGAGGATGACGATTACGAAATCCCCAGATCTTTCATCAGCCCCGACGAGTCCGATGCCACCATGTCGACGGTTGAGGAACTCGAGCAAGTCTCACTCCGAGAAGACCTGCCCGAACGAAAGGTATATTTGGGCTCGGGCCTAACTCCGAGCTCAGGACAAAATTTATCGAATTCCTTATAACTAACGAAGATTGCTTCGCTAGGTCCCACCTTAATATAATAGGTATACCGCCGAAGATAACTACTCACAAGTTGAGCCTAGATCAGAAGTTCCGA
The DNA here is from genome assembly GCA_002018475.1 of Nicotiana obtusifolia. NCBI lineage: Eukaryota > Viridiplantae > Streptophyta > Magnoliopsida > Solanales > Solanaceae > Nicotiana > Nicotiana obtusifolia. The sequence continues at coordinate 391,349 of MCJB01039818.1, read as the reverse complement.
CCGGTCAAGCAAAAAAGGAGGCCTCAGTCTGAGTTCAAACACGTATTCATCAAGGATGAGGTAACTAAACTTCTCAAGATAAGGTCCATTCAGGAGGTTAAATACCCGGAATGGTTAGCTAACGTAGTAGTAGTCCCTAAAAAAGGGAATAAACTAAGAATGTGTGTAGATTATAAGGATTTAAATAAGGCATGCCCAAAAGACTCGTTCCCATTACCCAACATCAATCGCATGATCGATGCTACCACTGGCCATGAGACCCTTAGTTTTCTCGATGCTTACTCTGGCTATAACCAAATACGAATGGACCCGGTTGATCAAGAAAAAACATCCTTCATCACTAAGTATGACACATACTGTTACAACGTGATGCCATTTGGGTTAAAAAAATGCAGGAGCCACTTACCAACGCCTAGTAAACCGAATGTTTGAAAAACAACTAGGAAAATAATGGAAGTTTATATTGACGACATGTTAGTTAAGTCCCTGCGAGCAGAGGACCATCTGAACTATTTGCAGGAACGTAAGTCACTTGAAACAGTACTACTGCTAAGGTACGATCCTTCATTCCTTACTATTATTTGTTTTTGTTCTACATCGGAAAACAAACATTCGCAGGTACCGAATAAAGTTGCCTTGAATCGGGGAGTACGGGATATTAGGACTGAAAGCACGCGTTGCACTCTTTTTTCCTTGAACCGATTTTGTCCCAAACTGGATTTTATGGCAAGGTTTTTAACGAGGCAACCAGTAAATCGTGCTAACTTAGATTTGAAGGCCGATAAAATTCGGTGGCAACAATATTCGACGTTATCATCAATCGACCTCAAATATTAAAGGGCTGCTTGACTACTTCGGCTTGGGAAAGCATCTTTAGAATCAAAGATCATTTAGGATTCAATGTAAGGGTCAAACGGTCAAAGGAACTATGCCCAGATAGATTGATCGAACCCCAGCTTAAATTGTACAAGAACATGAACGAGAATAAAGATCTTTTATATACAAATATCTTATCTCCGATCAGACAAGCCTAAGGGCCACTTTAATTTTTGTTCAAATAAACACCGTTTCACTTGGGGACTCACCGAAAAGCAAACTTACTCGAGGGGAAGTAAGACCTACTAAGGCAAACTCCGATCCTTAAAAGGCTAAGGCTATTCCGAGTTAATAAAAATCGAGGGGAAATAAGACCTACTAAGGCAAACCCCGATCCTTAATAGGCTACGACCATTCCGAGTTAATAAAACTCGAGGGGAAATAAGACCTACTAAGGCAAACCCCGATCCTTAATAGGCTACGACCATTCCGAGTTAATAAAACTCGAGGGGAAATAAGACCTACTAAGGCAAACCCTGATCCTTAATAGGCTACAACCATTCCGAGTAAATAAAACTCGAGGGGATGTAAGACCTACTAAGACAAACACCGATCCTTAAAAGGCTAAGGCCATTCCGAGTAAACAAAACTCGAAGGGAAGCAAGGCCTACTAAGGCTAACCTCGGACCTTAAAAAGCTGAGGTCATTTCGAGTTAATGAAATTCGAAGGGGAATAAGGCCTACTAAGGCAAACCCCATAACCTTAAAAGGCGAAGGACATCCGAGTTAAATGAACTCGAGGGGGAACCTACTAAGGCAAATATGATGTTTTCCATGGCTAAGGTCGAATCGAGCCAATAGAATTCAAGGGGACAGAAAATTTACTGAACCAAACCCTCAATTCTAAGGCTAAGAGTTACGCCAAGTCAATAATATAATTGAAAGCTAAGGAAAGGAGGAAAGAAAAAAGTTTTTTCTTTTATATAGGCAACGAAGTATATTTACAAAAGTGGACATTTCATTACATAACAAAAGAAAGGAAAAGAAAGGGACGCTTCATTCTTCAGAGCTCTCAGAATCATCCTCCTCCGGGAAAGCTAACCTTCTGGCTTCGATCTCGATTTTTTTGGCATCTTCGATCTCTGCCGATAGATCAAAGCCTCGAGCATGGATCTCCTCGAGGACAAGCCGGCGAGATTTCCACTTCATGTGATCAACCATATTTCTTGATTGATCTTGAGCGGCCTCGTCATCGGCCTTGTACTGTGCCACCAGCTCATCGACCTCGGCTTTGATCACAGTAGCCTCCGATTTAGCCATTCGCAGCTTGTTGGTTATAGCATCTCGATCCGAGGTAATCACGTTGACTTGAGACTGGAGTTCATCAGTGCTCCTAGTCAGAGTCTCGATCCTCCCATTTGCTTCCCCCAATTGAGCCTCTGCTGAAACTAACTGAGCATGGAAGGCCTCTTTTTCTGAAGACAACCGATCCATCTTGTTCCTCCATTCATCGGCTTCAGCTCTAGCCGTGCTTACCTCAGATCGGAGTTGGTTGATTTGATCGAGATGCTGCCCCACCTGCTCGACCAAGCGTGAATTGTCTTTCCGGACGAGATCTAATTCGGGCCGAAGGTTCATCATCTCCCCTTCGAGCCGCTCACAGTGTCCCGATTCTTCCCGGTGGCGAAGGAAAGCCTCATGATGAAGTACCGAGGCCTGCAAACACAAAAGAAAATATTGCAGTTAGCTAAAGTTTAAAGTGCAAAACAATAAACACCAGATAAGGCTTATCAGAAAATTACCTTATTCAATGCCTGCTGAGCTTCGTTGAACAAGCAGGATGCATCCACTTCATTCATCTTGGCCTGATCTTCTTCGGCCACCAAACACCGAAGATAGCTAGCCACACCTATAGGAGCGGAAAGGACCTTAGCATCTTCAGGAATGGCAAAGGATATGATCCGTTCCCGATCAGGGTATGAACTCGGAGCAGGAAATCTGTCAACCAACTTCGGACCGAAAGAAACCCCGCTCGTGCCGGTGGATGGACTTTTCCTCGGTACTTCTAGGTTGCTGAGCCCAAAGGTATCTTCCACATACGTCGAATCCACAACATCGAAGAAACCACGGAAAGGGCCTTCCGGTACATGGCCCCCGCTCGGGGAACGTCCTTTTGCTGCTTGGGCCTCATTGAGTGTCGATTCCAAGAAGGAAGGAGAATCTATCAACTCTATGGGGCCTAAGACTCCCTGCGAAACCATCCTTGCCTCAGGAGAAGCCCTAGTTCTTGCCCCCATCTCGGAGCCCCCGACTTGATGAAGGTCTATTTCATCAGCTCTCGGCTCGGGGACTCCTCGTCCTTCAGTTTAGGATGTCCCACTAGCCACAAAATCAAAATCTTCATCTTTTTCGAATCGTCCCTCAATCGACGAAGGGAGTCCGAAGACAATATTCGATCCCCAATATTGCTCTTGGGCTTGCGAGCTATTCTCTTTTTCAGTCTCTTTTTTCCGGGCTCCGAAGAACCGGGGGCTTCTTTCCTCTTCTTCTCTTTCTCCTGCGTCGAAGCAGGGGGCTCGCAGGGAACCTCATCGCCTGTGAACGCGGGCCTCATTTCAACGTCCTTTGATAAACCCGCAAAGGGAGAGTGGAATGAATTAGAAATCAATAACTTAAAATACTGAGCTCGAGTTTAACCTGTCTCACTATGGAGTTGGGCCTCCCATTGGCCCTTCGAGAGCTCACGCCAAGCGCGTTCTGAGTGAGGTCTCTGGGACACTATTTTCTCAACCCATTCCTTCAGATGGGGAATCGCGGCCGGCATCTGAGATACGGCTACATCATATGAAATTGGTTAGTAAAGTGACGATGGGAAAAATATGGACCAAATTGAGAGATAGGGAAATACTTACGGTTCATGTTCCATTTCTCAAGAAAAGGCATATCTTTGGCCGGGATCAGATCCAACGTCTTCACCCGAACATATCGGCCCAACCAACCCCGATCTCTATCCTCATCGATGCTAGAGAAGGGGGCTTTTCTCGCCCGGCGAAAAAGTTTTATTAATCCCCCTCGGTAAAGTCGGAGAATGTACAACCGTAAAAGATGATCGACAGTAAAATGATGCCCGTCGATCATGCTTACAAAAAACGAAGGAGAATGACTATTCTCCAGAAAGAAGGATGGATCTGACCCAAAGTCACTTCGTACCTTTTACCAAAGGCAACGATGACCGGGTCCAAAGGACCCAACGCGAAGGGGTAAGTGTAAAAACTTAAATAACCCTCCACGTGGGTGGTGCGCCTCTTCTGGTGAGGGAACGACCACACACTTGACGATCCAGTTACAGTCCTCCTTGACCTTGTTGAGGACCTTGTCCGTAATCGAACAAATGTACCTCGTAACCAGCTCGCACCGGCCTGGTATTGAAGAGGTCTTATCCACTTTGAAGTCTTCCCCGGTTGAACATCCGATCGGTAAAACGCCTTCAAAGGAGGCTCAGCCGCGGTTTCCCCAACATCAACAGGTTGAGTATCTTCAAGGGGTGGGGAGGAAGAAGGAGTCTGTCTCTGAGATATAGATTTAGAGGTTTTCGCCATTGTTGTTAAAAGATAAAGAAGTTAGAAGATGCTGGTGAAAGAGGAGTACAAAACGGAAGCCACTTGCGAGAAAATTTCAAAGAGGTTGAAGAAAGGAATTGTGTTATTGTTCAGACAGCTTAAACGGTTGAGGATGAAGATGAAGAGGGGTATTTATGATCTCTCAAAGGCGGCGCCTCGCGTCCCAAAGCGGCGAACCATTAATTGGTGTGTACCTGATGTTGCAGAGGTTGTCTCTGACGAGACATTTTCGATACATACCACGTACGTCACAACTTTCACCGTCACTTATCAATATAGTGGTTCGGTTCTTCTGATAGGATGTTTCGACTTCCGTGCCACACGCGTCATAAATATGTCGTCGCTCATCATAACCAAAAAGTTGCGGCTCATATCGTTTCTCGTCATTACTCTCCGAAAAACGAGGGGACTATCTTTATGAGTTCGAACTTGAGCCCGCCCATATATAGTCAAATTGGGCTCGATTCTATGTGGTTAGTATCCATCGTGATTACGGCTCGATAAATCGAGGTGGAGACCCAACGTCGTTGAATCGTAGTTCGAAGCCAGGATGACCGAAATGAGTCTACCGAGCTCGATTCCAGAAAACATTCTAGAGCAGGTCATCAAATTTGAATGACGAAAGGACCGGAAAATCCGTGATAGGTGAGTATCATGGCAGGAATCTCGGCATCAATCAATAAGACCTTTAAACCAGCAAATCAAGGGACATTTTACTTTGTAAATAGATTCTTACCTTGTATAAAAGATTATCCCTCAACTATATAAAGGGGCAATGTAATTGTCCAACAGGTACCTTACAAAAATCATCAATACAAAGAAAAGAAAACAGCTTTTATTGTTTTTATACATTACTTTATTCATCTGGTTCCATTCATATTGAAAGAATCAGTCAAGGCCAGGATTATCCAAGGCTTGTGGTTTGCGTCTCTTCTCCATTTATTTATTGACTTTAATTTCTGTTATATTATCGGTTATTTGTATCAAGCTTAATCACATATCCTTAAAACCATGTATAAATTCAATTGTTATCCGAAATTTAGGATAAACACTTACTAAAATTTCTTTGCAGGTTATCATAAACAGGGACACACTAGTCAAACTTTTGGCCAAACACACCGAAAATGTGAGTATGATGCGCAGAACATTTCTTGCATGTTTTTCATTTGTATATGAACTAAAACTTAAGAGGACTACATGAACTAAAACTTAAGGGACAAGGGAAGCAATTTACTTAAAGATAAGACTTAACAGAGAGAAGGCTTACATGCCTCAAATTCCGGAAAACTGGAAGTAAAACCAGTGGTAAAATTGTTTCGTTTTCTGCTTTGCTGTCAGAAATTGAACTTGCTGGCTTGTACTGTTATAATTAGGAGATTAGAATTTGCTGTGATGCTTGAACCTATTGTGGTAAGTGAAATCTTCTGGCAAATGTGGGTTGGTGTGTTTCCTTCATCTTCTGCAAAGGTGGTAGTAAAATTGGCTAGGATATTGGACTCTTAACAAAACCACCTAGAGGGAGAGAGGGTCTTTCCTAGCACTAAAGAATATCTTATTCTTATGAAAATTCAGTAAAAAGTCATCCTTGCAAATTAAGGTCCGGGGAAAATTTATTCTTCTAGTGCTTTATTTTCAATCCACCTAAACCAAGGAAATTTTGTTATCAAGCTCCCTCCATATTCTCTTTACCCGAGATTTACCCATTACTACCTTGTTTCTTTGACTTAAACGTCATAGATGACATTAAATGTTAGTCCTGTTTTTGCACCTATCAAAACCCTAAGTCCTACTTGTTTAAGGATGCAAATTAATTGACATGGTAGTAACTATGATTTGGATGTGGACACCGAAATCATTGTTCTTGAAATGAGAAACAATGGATGATGTGTACAAATATTGTGAATGAATTCTTTTTCGCTATTTCATTCCATATATGGTATGAACACTTTCAATCCCAACCTAGTAGCGCTCAGCTGTATGGATCCTCTACATCCTTCCACGCTAACCAGACTCATTTTGCTATGTGAAGCGTACTCTTGAATTTTTTCTTTTCAAAATTTATTTGTTCGGGAATTTGTAGGCGGTCGGACCCGCCTGTATGTAGTCAAAATCAAAATCGACCCAATACGGTTAACATCGAGTTTAACTATTGCTCGATAAATCGAGCTCGAAGTGCATAGGATCGAAGATCGAGCCTGAACGTCATCGAACTGAAATACGAAGCCAGAATGTCTAATCTCGAAAATACCGAGCCCATCGAGCTTGACTCCGAAAATGTTCAAGGGTAGATCGTTAAACTTAAATGACGGAGGACCGAAAAATCCGTGATGGGATAAGAATCACGGCTGGAATCTCGGCACTGATCAATAGAATTGTTTAATTAGCAAATCAGGAGATATTTTACCTTATATAGAGATTCTTACCTTGTATAACGATTTACCTAACGTATGGCCTCCCCATTGTATAAAGGGAGGATGGAACCGTTTACAGGACCATCACATTTTTACACGAATCATCAATAGAAAGAAAGAAACAGTATATTACTCTCCTAAATCCCTTTATTGTTCCAATTTTTATTATAGTCCGTTTTTGCTCAAGAAAGATTATTCAACGGTCAAGAGTACCTAACTTAGTTGGTTTGGTTTTCTTCTCTATTTATCCTTTAATTTCAATTTCCGCTATATTATTCATCATTTGTATCAAATTAAGCCACATATCCTTAAAACCACGTATAAATTCAATTGTTATCCGAAATTTAGGATAAACAGTTTTGCGCCCACCGTGGGGCTGAGGATAATAGTGGATACTTGATACAATTTCTTGTCACACACATTATTTTACGCTTGCTCTTTGAAGTGTCTTTGATTTTAGGTACAATACGAAAATATCAAACTCTCGATCGACACCTCTGCACGTAGATAACGAGTTCGATCACCCAGGCGAAAATAATAACAAAGCGCCCGGTGATGGAATTCCAATCGATGCCAATTCACAAGTGGCAGTTGATGCAGATCAGCTTACTGGTCCAACAAATAGCATTCATAGGAGAACTCGATCGATGACACAACATCCCCAAAATGACGAAGGGGACGGGATCAGTCTCCAGATGATCTTCGAAATGTTGCAAGCCCAACAGGCTGCCATAGCTCAGTTACAAAATCGAAGCCAAATTTCGAACAGGATCGAACCTGGCCCTTCCCGAGAAATTACCCATAGAGATAGACGAATTGCAGGAGAGTTGAATGAGGGTGAATCGGGGGAGAACCCCGGAATTATGAAGATGCTCGAAGAACTAACTAAACGAATAGAATCTGGGGAGAAACAAATCGAGGCAAATAACAAGAAGGTGGAAACATACAACTCCAGGGTAGATCAAATCCCAGGAGCACCCCCGATATTAAAAGGCCTAGATTCCAAGATGTTCGTACAAAAATCTTTTCAACCGAGCGCGGCTCCTAAACCGATACCCAAGAAATTCCGTATGCCAGAAATCCCCAAATACAAAGGAGCGATCGAACCAAACGAGCATGTAACCGCATATACATGCGCTATCAAAGGGAACGACTTGGAAGACGACAAGATTGAATCCGTTCCGTTAAAGAAATTTGGGAAAACCTTGTCGAAAGGAGCCATGACATGGTATCATAACTTACCCCCTAATTCTATTAACTCGTTTGCTATGCTTGCAGATTCTTTTGTAAAATCACACGCAGGCGCCATCAAGGTCGAGACGCGGAAATCGTACCTTTTCAAAATCAGGCAGAAGGATAACGAGATGCTTAGAGAGTTCGTGTATCGGTTCAAAATGGAACGGATGGATCTACCACTGGTCATAGACGATTGGGCTGTTCAAGCTTTCACTCAAGGGCTCAATGGTCGAAGCTCAGCGGCTTCGCAGCAACTTAAACAGAACTTAATAGAATACTCTGTTGTCACATAGGCTGATGTACATAACCGATACCAGTCAAAGATCAGAGTCGAAGATGATCATCTCGGATCCCCTTCGGGATCCATTTACCCTGTTAGAACTTATGACAAAATCTGAAGGGAAACTTATCGTGAACCAAGATCGAATAGAGAGCGACATCGACCGTATCACGGGGACAGAAAAATCGGCGTATCCGGGCTTCATTCCCCATGACATGAAAGGAGAAACGATCGAGGTTAGAACAACCGGGGGCTCATGACCAAAAGCAATTTTGAAAGGCCCATCGGGCATAAAGAAGCACCTCGATTATCAGAGTATAATTTTAATGTTGATGCAGCCACCATCGTATCTGCTATCGGTCGCATCAAAGATACTAAATGGCCTTGGTCATCGCAATTTGATCCAACCCAAAGGGATCCTAATCAGATATGCGAATATCACGGCACTCATGGTCAGAAAATGGAAGATTGTCGACAATTGAGAGAAGAAGTGGCCCGGTTACTCGACAATGGACACCTTCGAGAATTCTTGAGTGACCGAGCAAAAATTCACTTCGGAAACATGAATAAAAGACAAGCCAGGAAGAACCTCAATATACGATCAACATGATTATCGGTGGAGTGGATACCCCTCAAGGTCCGATGCTGTAATGCACCAAAATATCCATCACCAGGGAAAAGCGCACTCGGAATTACTCGACGGAGGGGACTTTATATTTTAGCAAGAAGGATGCTGAAGGAATTGCACAACCCCAAAATGACGCACTGGTAATATCTGTACTTATACACAAAGTTAGAGTAAAATATGTGTTAATTGATCCAGGTAGCTCGGCCAATATAATCCGATCATGGGTCGTGGAGCAGCTCGGCCTGACGGATCGGATCGTTCCTACAGTCTGAGTACTTAATGGGTTCAATATGGCATGTGAAACCACCAAGGGTGAAATAACGTTGCCGATAAATACTGTTGGAACCGTTCGAGAAACAAAATTCTGTGTGATTAGAGGGGACATGAGGTACAATCTCTATTCGGAAGGACATGGATCCATGATATGAGGGCTATACCTTCGACATTTCACCAGGTGCTGAAGTTTACAACGCCCGATGGAGTGAAAACGGTTTATGGGGAGCAACCAGCTGCGAAAGAGATATTCGCGATGGAAGAAATGACACCAACACCAACGGTTCCTCGCCAAAGGATCGAGAACAAGACAAAATAGCAACCACAAATATCATCTTCGGCAAAGGTGGATAAACAAGTAGATGTCGAGGATGATGATTACGGAGTTCCTCGATCTTTCATCACCCCCGATGATTCCGATGCCAGCAAATCGACTGTCGAGGAACTGGAACAAGTCACTTTGCAAGAAGACCTTCCCGAACGAAAGGTATACCTGGGTTCGGGGTTAAGCTCCGAGCTCAGGACAAAACTTATTCGATTCCTTATAACTAATGAAGACTGTACCTCGATATAATAGGTATACCGTCGGAGATAACCACTCACAAGCTGAGTCTGGATCTGAAGTTCCATCCAGTCAAACAAAAAATGAGGCCTTAGTCTGAAATCAAACATGCGTTCATCAAGGATGAGGTAACCAAACTTCTAAAGATAGGGTCTATTCGGGAGGTTAAATACCCGGAATGGTTGGCAAACGTAGTAGTAGTCCCTAAAAAAGGGAATAAATTAAGAATGTGTGTAGGTTATAAAGACCTGAATAAAGCATGTCCAAAAGACTTTTTTCCCTTACCCAACATCGATTGCATGATCGATGCTATCGCTGGCCATGAGACCCTTAGTTTTCTCGATGCATACTCCGGCTACAACCAAATACGGATGGACCCAGGTGATCAGGAAAAAACTTCCTTCATCACTAAATATGGCACATACTGTTATAATGTAATGCCATTTGGGTTAAAAATGCGGGAGCCACATACCAACGCTTAGTAACCGAATGTTCAAAAAACAACTAGGAAAGATAATGGAGGTTTATATTGACGACATGTTAGTTAAGTCCCTACGACCAGAGGACCATTTAAACCATTTGCAGGAAACATTCAGTGTGTTGAAGCAGTACAACATGAAGTTGAACCCGAAAAAGTGCACGTTTGGCGTGGGTTCAGGTAAATTCCTCGGATTCATGGTCTCGAATCGTGGGATCGAGATCAACCCCGAAAAATAAAGGCTATCGAGGACACCACAGTCGTGGATAACGTGAAAGCCGTACAAAAGCTGACCGGGCGGATAGCCTCTTTAGGGCGATTTAGTTTGAGGTCGTCCAATAAAAGCCACTGGTTCTTCGCTCTATTACAAAAGAAGAACAACTTTTCGTTGACTCCGAAATGCCAACATGCTTTAGAAGAGCTCAAAAGCCCGCCGCTGCTTCATACACCGAAGGTGGACGAACAACTGTACCTTTACCTCGGCATTCTCAGAGATGGAAGTAAGTGGAGTCCTAGTCCGAGAAGAATAAGGTACACAATTTCCGATTTATTATGTCAGCAGAACCCTAGGCAAAGCCGTAACTAGGTATTCACACTAGGAAAAACTGGCGCTTGCTTTGCTAAGCACTTCTAGAAAACTAAAACCGTATCTCCAATGATACACCATATGCGTCCTAACAACTTACCCATTAAGAAACGTGATGCACAAGCCTGAGCTCTTTGGTCGATTGGCCAAATGGGCCATAGAAATAAGTGGGTACGATATTGAATATCGACCTCGAACTGCCATCAAATCTCAGGTGTTAGCGTACTTTGTGGCCGATTTTACACCGTCCCTAATACTCGAGGTCGAAAGAGAATTGTTAGCTGGGTCAAGAACTCCTTCAGGAATATGGACCCTTTTTACAGATGGTGCTTCGAACGCAAAGGGATCCGGACTTGGCATCGTGTTGAGGCCACCAACCGGTAACACAATTCGACAATCTATTAAGACTGTGAAACTAACTAACAACGAGGCAGAGTATGAGGCCATGATTCGGGCTTAGAACTAGCCAAAAGCCTTGGTGCGGAAGTGATCGAAGCCAAGTGCGACTCCCTTTAGTCAACGGAATGTTCGAGGTCAGAGAGGGACGAATGCAAAGATACTTAGACAAACTGCTAGTAACGCTGCATCGGTTCAAGGAGTGGACCTTACAACATATACTTCAAGATCAAAATAGCGAGGCCGACGCCCTCGCCAGCTTGGGATCATCAATCGAAGATGACGAGATCGATTCTGAAAAGGTTGTACAGCTCATGAGGTCGGTAGTGGAAGAAGGCCACGCTGAAATCAATTCGACAAGTCTAACTTGGGATTGGAGGAACAAGTACATAGAATATCTCAGTTCCCGAAAACTCCCCTCGGATCCAAAAGAGTCGAGGGCCTTGCGTACGAAGGCGGCCCGGTTCAGCTTGTCCGATGACGGAACCTTATTCAGAAGAACATTTGACGGCCCACTTGCGATATGTCTGGGACCGGGCGACATTGAATACATTTTAAGGGAAGTCCACGAAGGTACTTGTGGGAACCATTCCGGTGCCGAGTCGCTAATTCAAAAAATAATCAGAGCCAGTTAATATTGGATCGGCATGGAAAAGGACGCAAAGGAGTTCGTTCGAAAATGTAACAAATGCCAAAGGCACGCCCCGATGATCCATCAACCCGGGGAGACACTACACTCAGTCTTATCACCGTGGCCGTTCATGAAATGGGAAATGGATATCGTTGGACCTCTTCCCTACACACTAGGTAAGGCTCAATTTATAATCTTTATGACTGATTATTTTTGTAAATGGGTGGAAGCACGGGCATATGAGAAGGTTAGGGAAAAAGAAGTGATTGAATTCATTTGGGATCACATCATATGTCGATTTGGGATGCCAGCCGAGATCGTATGCGACAATAGAAAGCAATTCATTGGTAGCAAAGTGACAAAATTCCTCGAAGATAACAAGATCAAAAGAATCCTATCGACGCCCTACTACCCCAGTGGGAACAGACAAGCCGAATTTACCAACAAAACAATACTTCGAAATCTCAAAAAGAGATTAACCGATGCAAAAGGGGGATGAAAGGAAATATTACCCGAAGTCCTATGGGCATATTGTACGACCAAAAAATCCAGCACTGGAGCCACCCCTTTTTCCCTAGTTTATGGTGCCGAAGCTTTGATACCGGTCGAAGTCGGGGAGCCAAGTGTCAGGTTCCGGTATGCGACAGAGGAATCGAACTACGTAGCTATGAATACGAACTTGGAGCTGTTGGATGAAAGATGTGAAGCTGTCCTCGTTCGACTGGCTGCTTAAAAACAAAGGATCGAAAGGTATTACAACAGAAGGACCAACCTTCGATATTTGAATATCGGGGACTTAGTACTAAAAAAGGTTACACCAAACACGCGGAACCCGAACGAAGGGAAGCTGGGACCAAACTGGGAAGGACCTTACTGTATCATTAAAATTACCGGAAAGGGATCATACAAGCTCGGAACCATGGATGGCAAACAACTAACAAATAACTGGAACATAAATCACTTGAAACGATTCTACTGCTAAGATACGATCCTGTTTTTTTATTTTATTTTCATCGTCCAACTAACATTTGCAAGTATCAAATTAAGGTACCCTGAATTGGGGAATACGAGATATTAGGTTGTGAAAGCACGCGTTGCACTCTTTTTCCCTTGAACCGGTTTTGTCCCAAAATGGGTTTACGGCAAGGTTTTTAATGAGGCAACTAATAAATCGTGCTAAGTTAGATTTGAAGGCCGATAACAAATCGGTGACAATAGTATTCGAAGCCAATCATCAATTGACCCCAAATACTGGGGGGGCCACTTTAGCTTGGGAAGATATTTATAGGATCGAAGGGTCAAAGATCGTTAGGATTCAATGTAAGGGTCAAACGGTCGAATAAATCGTGCCCAAATAGATTGATCGAACCCTAACATAAATTGTATATATACATGTGCGAGAATAAAGAAATATCTCTTATGAACAAACATCCTGCCTCCGATCAAATGAGACCAAGGGCCATTTTAAATTCTGTTCAAACAATCTTTCCATCACTTGGGGGCTTGTACGAAAAATGAACTTACTCGAGGGGGGATAAGACCTACTAAGGCAAACCCCGAACCTTAAAGGCTAAAGCCGTTTCGAGTTCACAAAACTCGAGGGGGGATAAGACCTACTAAGGTGATGTGCCGGAAAATTTCGGCACATTTTGATACTAATTGCTTAGATTTTAACTTGTTTTACATGCAATTTCCCTAGGTACTTATGTAATTTTAATTTCTCTAAAAATTCCATGAGGAACATGATCGATCTTGTTGGCTCTCATACTGCATCCATTCAAAAATTGGAGATGCAAATGAGAGATCTCTCTAGGGAGAAAAATCCAAAGCAAAAGGGAATACTCCCTAGTGACACAATTGCGAACCCAAAGGGTAGTGGGAGTGGCCCAACTTCTCATGTCATGGCAATTACTACTAGGAGTGGGAAGGTACTACACGAAAAGGGTGAACAAGTGGTTGAGGTTGAAGAGCCAAGTGTTGTCAAAATTAAGAAAACTCCGAAAGATGTGCAAGTCCAAGAAGAGACCCGAGAAGTGGTAAAGGAAAAGGCAAAAGAGACACCAGACATTCTTCCGCCTATTCCTAGACCTCCTCCTCCTTCCCCTCAAACACTTGTAAGATGGGTTGATGATAGCAAGTTTGAGAAGTTTTATGACATTCTAAAGCAATTACCGGTAAACATCCCGTTCTTGGATGCTTTTCAAGAGATGCCAGGTTTTGCCAAATATTTGAAAGATTTGATCACCAAGAAGAGGACCACCAAGAATGAGGTGGTGAACATGACTCACTGGGTTAGTCCATTATTGCCACAACCTCTGTTCAGAAGAAAGAAGACCCGGGGGCCTTTACTATTCCATGCACTATTGGGGCGCGTGATTTTGCAAGGGCCCTTTGTGATAATGGGGCTAGCATTAACGTAATGCCGCTTGCCATTTACAAACAAGCGGGATTAGGAATGCTAAGGCCAACAAGTATGAGATTGCAAATGGCCGATCGTTCCATCAAGAGACCGGTAGGAATTGTTTATGACGTGATTGTAAAAGTGGGAGAGTTTCATTTACCTGCTGATTTTGTAATTCTTGATTGTGCGGTTGACAAAGAAATCCCTATTATCTTGAGGAGGCCATTCCTAGCCACGGGAAGAGCACTTATGGATTCGGAACGGAATGAAATCAAATCCCGTGTGAATGATGAAGAGGTCACCTTCCAAGCAAGCAAGGGTATGAAGCTACCGCAGGAGTATGAAAGCATTTCGGTGATTGATATTTTTGATGAGGTGGAAGATGCAGTTGAAATGCAAATGGAAGAACAATGCCTCGCTGAAGCATTGGCTGCTATTTTAGTGAACTTTGACGGTGAGGATATGGAGGGTTTTATGGAGTCGGTAAATGCATTGGAGGGGCGTGGTTCTTAATCTTATGCTCCGGCAAAGCTCTATCTCGACTTGGAGAATAGATCCACACCTCCCGCAAAGCCATCTATTATTGAGCCACCACAACAAGAGCTCAAACCACTTCCTCCGTACTTGAGGTATAAATTTTTTGGCTCAAATGATACTTTACCAGTAATCGTTTCTTCTTTGTTGAATGATGTGTAGGTGGAACAATTGTTGGAAGTCTTGAAGGAGCATAGGCAAGCCATTGGATGGACAATTGCGGACATTCGTGGGATCCCTATTGGAATTTGCGAGCATAAAATCCAATTGGAAAGTGGGACCAAACAGAGTGTGGAACATCAACGACGGTTGAACCCATCAATTCAAGAGGTGGTAAAGAAGTAAATCATCAAATGGTTGGATGGCGGGGTAGTCTACTCCATTGCCGATAATTCTTGGGTGAGCCCGATGCAATGCGTGCCGAAAAAGGGAGGCATGACTGTGATTGAAAATGAGAAAAACGAGCTTATCCCAACAAGAACGGTAACCGGCTGGAGGGTATGTATGGATTATCGGAAACTCAACAGTGCCACATGCAAGGACCATTTCCATATGCCTTTTATTGATCAAATGCTTGATCGGCTAGCGGGAAGGTCATTCTATTGTTTCCTTGATGGATATTCCGGCTACAATCAAATCAACATAGCATTGGAGGATCAAGAGAAGACGACATTCACATGCCCCTATGGAACGTTTGCTTTTAGCCGAATGCCATTCGGTTTATGCGACGCTCCAGCCACTTTTCAAAGATGCATGATGTCCATCTTCTCCGACATGGTAGAGGATTTTCTAGAAGTCTTCATGGACGATTTCTTGGTGGTAGGGGAGTCTTTTGAGCATTGTCTTCACAATCTGAGACAAGTGCTCAAGAGATGTGAAGAAACCAACCTTGTGCTCAATTGGGAGAAATGCCACTTCATGGTGGATGAAGGCATTGTGTTGGGGCATAAAATTTCAAGGCATGGCATAGAGGTTGACCGGGCAAAGATAGAGATTATTTCTAAGCTTCCTCCACCTACTTCCGTTAAGGGTGTTCGAAGTTTCTTAGGGCATGCCGGTTTCTATAGGCGCTTCATCAAGGATTTCTCCAAGATTGCAAATCCTATGTGCAAACTCCTTGAGAAGGATGCCAAATTTGTGTTTGATAAGAAATGCCTCAAAGCTTTTGAGGAGTTGAAGCAAAGGCTCACCACGACACCTATTATTGTCACACCCGATTGGTCACTTCCTTTCGAGCTCATGTGTGACGCCAGTGGTGTAGCCATTGGAGTAATGCCTAGCCAACGCCACAAAAAGTTCTTCAGCCGATTTACTATGCCAGTAAAACACTCAATGGGGCACAAATGAATTACACAGTGATTGAACAAGAACTTTTGGCCATTGTTTATGCCTTTGAGAAGTTCCGGGCTTATTTGTTGGGCTCCAAGGTGATAGTGTACACAGATCATGCAGCTCTTCGGTATCTCATGGCAAAGAAGGATGCAAAGCCTCGGTTGATTCGATGGGTCTTGTTGCTGCAAGAGTTCAACTTTGAAGTCAAGGATCGCAAGGGGACTCAAAATCAAGTGGCGGATCATTTGTCAAGGGTTGAAGAAGTAGGGAGACCAAATGGAGATCTTGATATCAATGATGCATTCCCGGATGAACACATATTGGCCCTATCTAATACTTTTGCTCCTTGGTATGCCAATATTGCTAACTATTTAGTTAGTGACCTTATTCCGGATGGATTGGAGTCATATCAAAAGAAGAAGTTCTTGAGAGATTGCCCACACTACTATTGGGAGGATCCTTATCAGAAGGTGTGTTTCGGAAGAAGAGATTGTGCCAATCCTAAAGGCATGCCACGACTCACCGGTTGGGGGTCACCATGGAGGAAATCGAACAGCGGCGAAGGTTCTTGAATGTGGTTATATTGACCTTCGATCTACCATAATGCAAATTAAATGGTCAAGGCTTGTGACCAATGTTAAAGAAAAGGTCCAATCTCCAAGAAGCATGAAATGCCAATGCATTTTGTGATGGAGATAGAAATCTTCGACGTTTGGGGAATTGATTTCATGGGTCCCTTTGTAAGCTCATGCAGGATGAAGTACATTTTGGTGGCTGTGGACTACGTGTCCAAATGGGTTGAAGCGATCGCCCTACCAAACAATGAGGCACAGAGTGTGACCATATTCTTGAAGAAGAACATCTTCACTCGGTTTGGCACTCCTAGAGCCATTCTTAGTGATGGGGGGTCTCATTTCTGCAACAAGGCCTTCAAAGTTCTCCTTGAAAAATATGGTGTTAAGCACAAGGTAGCCACACCTTATCATCCACAATCAAGCGGTCATGTAGAGGTTTCCAACCGGGAGATAAAGAGCATTCTAGCAAAAACTGTTAATGCAAACAGGAGCGACTGGTCAAGGAAGCTAGATGACGCATTGTGGGCATACCGCACGACATACAAGACTCCGATTGGTACTTCTCCTTATCGGTTAGTTTTTGGAAAAGCTTGCCATCTGCTCGTAGAATTAGAGCATAAGGCTACGTGGGCATTAAAAAGATCAAACTTAGACTGGGCTGAAGCTGCAACGTTGAGATTAACACAACTTAATGAAATGGAGGAATTCCGCTTCCAGGCTTATGAAAGTGCAGTGGTGTACAAAGAGAGGATGAAATTCGTCCATGATAAGAAGATCTTAAAAAGAGAGTTCAAGTCGGGTGACTTGGTATTGCTCTTTAACTCCCGACTCAAGTTATTTCCGGGCAAGCTAAAATCGAAATGGTCTAGTCCATTTAAAGTAGTCGATGTCTCTCCTTTTGGAGCCGTGGAACTAGCATCAAAAGATGGGCTCCGAACTTTCAAAGTGAATGGCCAAAGAGTCAAGCACTACTTGGGCTCAGATGGTGAAAAGAATTTGGTGGAGCAGCTGGCTCTCAAAGATGGTCCGTGCCCGATCATTGAGTAAATTTAGAGAAGTCTCAACTTCGTCGTACCGTGACGTTAAATCAAGCGCTTCATGGGAGGCAACCCATGTGTGGTAACATTTATTTTTGTTTCTCTTGTTCTGTAAATTTTTAAGTTTTTGATAGATAGACTTACTTAAGCAATTTGAAGAGTGTGTTAGAATGCAGGAGATTCAAAAGACTACAATACTGGGAAGAATGCCTAAAAAGGGAAGAAAAACCATTGCGTGAAGTTTGCTGCACAAATGCGGTCGCATTTTCACTATACGGACCGCATTTCAACCGCAAACTGAAGTAGTAAGTTTGGCTCAAATTGTTGACCAAAATGTGACAAGGTAATTCACTTTGCTGACCGCATTTACATTATGTGATCGCATTGTGCTTCGCATTGTAACCCTTTCAGCAGAACCCACCGCGTAACATGTATGCGGTCGCATAGTGTGTTATGCGGTGACTTTCCCATCGCAAAAGTGCAAGGTAAGGCACCACATTCTCTCTTATTTCATTCCTTCAAAACAGCGGCAAACAACATAAAAAAAACGAAAAAAACGAACAGAAAAAAGGAACGACCAGAGGCAAACACATATCGAATCATACCAAGGACAAGTACCCGTTCAAAATCTCCATATTTCTTGTACTCTTCTTCATTGGTATGTGTCCCGATCTCCTCATGATCACTCCTATCTTTGCTGTATTTTTATTTATTTATTTTTCATTTTGCATTTTTTTGATTTTGTTGCTTACCGTAGTTTCTTGGTTGTTTTTGGGGTGATGGGTAGAGAGATCTAGGACTGCCATTGTTGGGGGATGAACTGAATCGTGATAATGGAGGCATATGCGGCCCGCAAAAATAGAATGTGGCCTGCATTGTGGCCGCATCCTTAAATCCTAATCTCCTGAAGACGATGACAAAATGATGTGCCATTTTCGATTGCATAAGTAATATGCGAATCGCAAAGGCACCGCAAAATGAAACAGAACACCAAGTTAAAACCTTGCTGTCTGCGGTGACTTTGTGATCGCATTTCCCACTTTGCGGTGGATTTTGTGATCGCATGTTGTTATTTTATTTTGTGTCTGTGTAAGTAAATTCTGTGATGGTTATGTGATTCGCATAGTGGTTATGCGATCGCATAATCCATCGCAAATTGAGATCCAGTACTGCACAGTCAATATTGCCACCAGTTTGCGGTTCGCATAGTGGTTATGCGACCTCAAACCATGTCGCATTCATTAGTTTTTTTTGTTGATTTCTTCTGTTTTCTTTTCCCTATTGCTTACAATGTCGCTCACATTTTACCCTTAAACAGATATGGCTCCTAAAAAGCATGCAGCAAAGAAAAGGGCACCTTTCGGTCGTCACACATCATAGCCAAAACGTGTACGAACGGAACCTAATATGCCAAGCAGCTCCCAGTCTGATGAGGAGGAACTCTTGCCCTCAGTCAATCTACAGGCTGAGGCTAGAAGTAAACATGGAGATGACTTTCATCTCCGATTTGGGGTTGAAGGCTCCAGGGAACTCTACCGAGAAGGACTCACCAAAAGAAAAATCCTGGGTGAGAAGCAGTTGAGCTTAAATGGGCTAAAAGAACAGTACCCCCACATCCTCGACAATATAAAAACAAGAAAATGGGAGTGCTTTACTGAGGCCCATAAGGAGTATAATGAGTCACTGGTCCGGAAATTCTATGCATCTTATAGAGCTTCCAGGACGGCGCACCACAAACGCAACAAAGTGTTTACTGGCATCGTACTTGTTCGGGGAAAGAATGTATTTTGCAACAATGAGGAGATTAATGAAGTATATTTCCCCGAATGGCAAACAGGCACAGCCGAGTACGATACAAAGTACGCAAATAGAGAAAATGAGCGTGGGTGGATAGCGTCGGTGATTGCTAAGGGTACCCATGCTTGGATAAATCCTGGAAAAAAGATATATAAAGAGGATCTCACAAGGGAGGGTCGATTCTGGCTCAGCTTTGTCACCTTCCATTTGATACCGTCCCCGAACGAAACTGATATAAGCATTGAGAAAGCTCTCCTCATTGCATGTATCATGGGTCGGTATCAAGATTGATGTGGGGACTCTAATTTTCCAAGAGATCGGTATCCGGGCAACGCAGCGTGCTACCTCGCTTCCATTTCCGTGTTTGATCAGAGCCCTCTGTAAAGCTGTGAATGTTCCTCTCAAGCAACAATCTGGTAAAACCGGAAAGGAAACGAGGGACATAGACATCACACGTATCAGTGATGTTGCTGCCCCACCAGAGACTCCAATCCAGGACCCTGACTCCCAGACTCCTGTGCCTCCTCAGGTTCCAGAGGCCTCCACTTCTGCTTCAGAGCCTGCCTCTCAGTCCAACACTGGTCAGCCTTCGTCTGCACTGCTAGCCCTCTCAAGGCTCGGTCTCATTGCCCAGCATGCCAATGCCAAGGTAGACCAGCTCTTGAAGACCTTGCCCAACCTTATCAAAAAAGACCTGACTCCGATACAAACTTCAGTGACAGCTCTCCAACAACAACAAACATTGTTTGGGGATCGCTTGCACCAGCTCGAATTAAGGGTTGAAAAGATCGAGCGAGGTGAGGTTAGGGGTTTACCTCAGCTAAGGGAGGAGGTTGCGTCTATGAAGACCGAGCTCCACAAAATGCAAAATTTGGAGTTCGACCTATCATCCCTCCTGCCTAAAGAGGGTGAGCAAGGAGCAGACACAACTGCACCAGACCTGGGCCTAGATTTGACAACTCTGATGGCAACATTGCACCTCAGACTGCCAGAATGTCCCAACCTCCAGCTCCTCCTATACGTGTTGATATTCATGATGAGGAGACATACGGACATTCTTCAGAGTCAGAGGGCGAAGAGACAGATGAGGAGGATTCATGGTCTGAGGAGGATGAAGGCCCTCAAGAGAAGGGCAAGCAGATTGCTGCTCCTACAGTGGAGGATTAGGAGCAAGCAAACATTCAGAGGGCCATACAACATTCGCTAGAAGATTTGGCCGCCCCTGCAGACCCATCGGCCACTCAGCCATCACCGGGCAAGGCTAGCAGCTCACAGGCTCCAACTCTAGTTCCCGACCAGTTCAACATCCCTCCTTCAGCAGTAGAGGGTCAACCGGCTACCGACTCCCATAGCGCTTAGTGCGCCCCAGGGAGCCCCTTCATCTCTACTTTATGTTCATATGCATTGGGGACAATGCATTCTTTTGGTTGGGGGGTGGTAGCCTTGTCTGTATTTTTGTGGTAGCCTTGTCTGTATTTTTATATGTATTTTTGTATTTTTGCGACATTAGCAACTGTAGTATATAATTGTGAATTCTGTACATAAGTTTTTTTTTCCATCTTTAGTAATTAGAAACAAAATTCCCCTTGTTTTTTCTTTGCCGGGTTCTTTTTCAAGGGTGTATAGTAGAACCAGGACAGTAAAATGAAACATGTTGACCGTAATGGTGTAATTGTCTAGTCTCAAGCATGTGTGTCTGTACATAGATCATACCCTTTCAAAAGATCAACTGTGTGAACTTGAGGCTCGCTCTGTGACTCTATATCTACCTAGAGTTATATATTTATATATGATGAAAGCCTTGAGTTGCCAAATGTTAACTCCAGGGCTTTAAACTATGTGAACCAAACAGTTTGTGTGTCATGTGTGTGAGCTCTTTGTGTAGATAATTCTTGTGTTTGCTTCTGCCATCTAGAACTTGCCCGGTTGGTTTTTCGACGTTTATAATAATTAAACTTAGTTGGAGAGATGATCTTAGGCATTCTTTGTTTTATTTGTGAAACCTCTTTAGCCTTTCAAGCCTACCTTTGCATAAATAATATCACTAGTGCCCTATTCGAGCCTTTAACCTTTTCATTGGTCACCTCATTACAAACCTTTCCTTTTTGTAAAGTAATTACCTCTTTTGAACCCGTTCCTCCTTGAACATTAAGAATTAGGCTAAAAGCCTAAGTTGGGGGTGTTGGTCAAAATGAAAATGGGTAAGGTTATACAGTGAGGGTAAGAGCATATAACTCAAAGTGCTCATATGAATTTATGCAAGCTCCAAAATAAAAAATAAAAAAAGAAAGAAAAAAAAGAAAAGAAAAATAGATATATGTGTATATTTATAATTATGGAGCTTTGAATAAAATTAGAGAGGTATTTAAGGTGGTTCCATTCTGGGAACTAGATGCCAATGCGGCTATGGAGTTTGAAAAAAAACAAAGTGCAAAAATAAAAGAAAATGTGATTAGTGTTCAAGGAGGATGTAGTCACTTATATCTAAATACTTATCCGACCCTTCCCTAAACCTACATTACAAGCCTAAAAGTTCCTTATGGGATCTCCAACCGAGCGTTCTTAGAAGTAAGCAATGAGTTAAAATAAGGGAAAGCCTATGGTATGGTATGTGGTAACACTTGAAATTCTTTTCTGAGAGTGAGTGTATTTGTGAATTAATCCCTTTGTGTTGTCATTATAAATATTGTGATTTTGGGACTTTCTTTCTAGTGAGGGCACATGAACTGCAAGGTTGAACAGAAGTTGAGTTTTTGAGTGAAACATAAGTGCACTCAGCTGAGGGTAGCATTTAGTCACGTTGTCTGAGGCTCAAAGTTCACAAGTTGATTAGTTTTCCTTGAATATATTGATGATTCATGAAGGGTAAAGCATTCGAAGATGCATGCTTGAAACTCTAACAACAAACACTATCCAAGGTCATTATTGTTTCATGTTTTGTAGATGGAGTCTAGAATAGGATAGTGTCATCTTAGTTGCTTGAGGACAAACAAGAGTTTAAGTTGGGGGTGTTGATGTGCCAGAGAATTTCGGCACATTTTGATACTAATTGCTTAGATTTTAACTTGTTTTACATGCAATTTTCCTAGGTACTTATGTAATTTTAGTGTTTTTGCAGTAGATAAGGTGAAAGGACCTAAGAACATGGAAAAGAGTTCAAAAAGCCATAAAAAGACAACAAAAGAGCATAAAAGCATCGCAGAGGTGAATATGCTATCGCAAATACCACATGCGAGTCACATAATTCACATCAAGATGGCAGATCAAGACAGACTTCTGGGCAAAATTTCACGTCAAGAATGCGGTCGCATATGCGATCGCATAACATGTCTGCGAGCCGTAGATTGCACACGGAGATCGCAGACCAAAATAGAATCCTGGGCGAAGTTCAAAGTCAGAAATGCAGTCTCTTCTGCGATTGTATAACGTGTTTGCGAGCCGTGGAAGCAACCACAAACCAAGCATGAAGTCTACTGAAGGAAGAAAATGCGATGCAAGATGCGGTCGCATTTCTACAATGCGGACCGCAAACCATGAATGCGATGAAGGCAAACCTAGGGTTGAAATCTGCGATAGACGTGGCAAAATTGCGGACCACATTTTTGTTATGCGACAGAAATGCGGTCGCATTTTTTGACTTCAGGGCAGATTAGTCCGAATTTTGCCTCGATTTTTAGGCCTCTATAAATAGGTCTATGAGAGTTTTGTGGGGGCTATCTTGTCAGACTTTGAAGCTAAAGTACAAGGCTTGAATATTCCTTTCTTTTGGAAGCTTTTGGGTCAAGAATCTTTCACTTTGTAAGCTTTATGACAATTAATACTCTTTTGATTTCAGATTTTAGTATGAGTAGCTAATTTTAAATACTAAGGTTGTGAACCCTAAATGGGTGTGATGTTATTCGGTGTTTGACATTGAATATATATTTAACGGTTGATTGATATTTATTTACTTCTCATTCTTCAATTATTGTTGGTAGTTGCAAACATTAACAAGCGCCATTAAATTCCATCTTTGCTTGGGAAAGCGGGTTAGAATTTGGTAGAAGTAAATATCAAAGACTCAAGGCTTTAAACCTTGTTTTATAAAATCGCTTAGGAATAAGTGGGTTTTATTTGGCATAAATTGATTGTTCCTAATCACAACTCTTTTGTATTTGGAAAAATCATAAAGATAAAATACTTCCCAACTATTGAAAAATATTGGGTAGTCACTTAGACATCATTTGCATATCAAAAGAATCTTCCGTTAGAAATATATCATATTGACATCGATAGCATTACACTTCATTAATGGGGACACAACTTTGGTTTCTTTAATCAAATTATTTACATTCTCAACATTGCAAATAGACTTTATTTAAAATCAAATTCAATTTATACTATTGTTACGGTTAACTGGATAGAATTACGACTGTAGTTGAGTAACACGCTAATCAAGTAAACTTTTCACACCTATTCTTTGTGGGATTCGACCCCAACCTTGTTAGGTTATTATATTTGACATCGACCGCTTACACTATTTATTAAAGTGTAATTTGAGCGTATCATAAGGCAAACTCCGAACCTTAAAGGCTAAGGCTATTTCGAGTTAACAAAACTTGAGGGGGGATAAGACCTAATGAGGCAAACCCCGAATCTAAAAAGGCTAAGGCTGTTTTGATTTAACAAAACTCGAGGGGGTATAAGACCTACTAAGGCAAACCCCGAACTTTAAAAGGCTAAGGCTGTTTCGAGTTAGCAGAACTCGAGGGAAAGTAAGACCTACTAAGGAAAACCCCGAATCTTAAAGGGCTAAGGCTGTTTCGAGGTAACGGAACTCGAGGAGGAGTAAGACATATTAAAGCAAACCCTAACTCTAAAGGTTAAAGTCATACCTAGTCAATTATGCTTGAAAGCTAAGGCAATTCAAAAGTTGCAAAAAAGAAAAAAGAGCTTTGTATATATACACATTGGAAATCCATCCTACAAATTCGAGCACCTCGATACACAATTTTCAAATATAGGAAAAGAAAGGAAATAAGCGCCTCATTCTTCGGATCCGCCCGAATCCTCGGAATCATCCTCCTCCGGGAAGGCTAATTTTCTGGCTTCGGCCTCGGCTATCTTGGCATCTTCGATCTCCGCCGATAAATCAAAGTCTCGAGCGTGAATCTCTTCGAGGACAAGCCGGCGAGATTCCCACTTCATATGATCAATCATATTCCTTGATTGATCTTGAGCGGCTTCAGCATCGGCCTTATATTAGGCCACCAGCTCATCGGCCTCGGCTTTGACCACGGCAACTTCCCACTTGGCTGTTTTTAGCTCATTAGCCATAACATCTCGATCTGAGATTACCATGCTGACCCGAGATTGGAGTTCATCGGTATTCCTGGTTAGAGCCTCGATTTTCTCCTTTGCCTCTCCAAGCTGAGCTTCTGCTGAAGCTAACTGTGCCTGAAAGGTCTTTTTTCCAAGGCCAGCTGATCCATATTGCTCCTCCACTCATCGGCCTCAGCTCTAGCCGTGCTTATCTCAGATCGAAGCTGATTAATCTGATCGAGTTTTTGCTCTATTTTCTCGATCAAGCCAGCATTATCCTTCCAGACTAGATCCAGTTCGGCACGAAGATTCATCATCTCCCCTTCGAGCCGCTCATAGCGTCTTGACTCTTCCCAAAATCGGAGGAAGGCTTCGTGATGAAGTAACGAGGCCTGCAAGCATAAAGGAGGATGTTACAGTTGATTAAAACTTTAATTAGAAGACCAAGAACATGGGATAAGGCTTATCAGAAATTACCTGATTCAACGCCTATTGAGTTTCATTGAACATACAGGATGCATCCACTTCATTCAGTTTGGCCTGATCTTCCTCGGTCACCAAAAATCGAAGATAACTGGCCACCCCTACAGGGGCGGAAAGAACCCTAGAATCTTCGAGAATGGTGAAAGATATGGTCTGTTTCCGATCAGGGTAAGCACTCGGCGCAGGAAACCGATCGACCAACTTCAGACCGAAGGAAACCCCGCTTGTATCGGTGGATGAACTTTTCCTCGGTACCTCTAAGTTACTGCGCCCAAGAATGTCTTATGCGGACGCCGAATCCACACCATCGAAAAAACCGTGGAAAGGTTCTTTCGATCTGGGATCCCCGCTCGAAGAACGCTCTTTTGCTGCTTGGGCCTTATTGAATGTCGATTCCGAGAAAGAGGGCGAATTGACCATTTCAATTTGCCCTATGACTCCCAGTGGAGCCCTCTTTGCATCAGGGGAAGCCCCAGTTCTTGCCCCTACCTTGGATCCCTCGACTTGACGAGGGTCCGTTTCATTGGCTCCGGGTTCGGAGACCCCTCGCCCTTCAGGTTGTGGTGGCTCACTAGCCACAAGGACGAAGTCTTCTTCGTCTTCCTCGGACTCATCCCTCAACCGATGAAGCGAGTCCAAAGATAACACACGATCATCAGTATTGCCCTTAGGCTTGCGAGCCAATTTTTTTCTCGATCTCTTCTTTCCGAGGTCCGAAGAATTGGGGGCTTCTTTTCTTTTCTTCTCCTTATCCTGCTTCGAAGCAGGGGGCTCGCTGGGAACTTCATTGCCTGTGGGCGCAGGTCTCACCTTGATATCCTTTGATAGACCTGCAAAGGAAAAGTAAAACGAGGTAGAGATCGATGGCATAAGGAGCTATGCTCAAGTGCAATTTATCTCACCATGAAGTCGGGCCTCCCATCAGCCTTTCGAAAGTTCACGAGACGCGCGCTCGGAATATGGCTTATGGGACACGATCCCTTCGACCCATCCTTTAAGATGAAGAATTGCGTCTGGCATCTGGGATATAGCTGCGTTATATGAAATTGATAAGAAAAAGGTCGGAAAGAAGAACAATGAACAAATTGATAGGCAGAGCCACACTTACGATTCATATTCCATTTCTCAGGAAAAGGCATATCCTCGGCCGAGATTAGGTCTGATGTTTTTACTTGAACAGACCAACCCAACCACCCCCGATCCCTATCCTCATCAATGCTTGAGAAAAGGGCTTTGCTTGCCCGACGAGCAAGTTTTATAAACCCTCCCCGGTAGAGTTGGAGACTGTACAGCTGCATAAGATGATCGACGGTAAAAAGGTAACCCTCGATCTTGCTTGCAAAAATGACGGAGGAGAATGACTATCCTCCAGAAAGAAGGATGAATTTGGCCCAAGGACACTTCGTATCTTTTGCAAAAAGCAATAATAACCGGGTCCAAAGGGCCCAACATGAAGGGGTAAGTGTAAACACTCAAAAAACCCTCCACGTGGGTAGTGATCGCCTCTTTAGGCGAAGGAACCACCATACACTTACCAACCCAGTTGCAGTCTTCCTTTACTTTATTGAGAACTTTGTCAGTGATTGAACAGATATATCTCGTGACCGGCTCGCGTCGACCCGGTATCGAGGAAGGTTTATCGACCTTGAAATCAGCCTCGGTCGAATACCCGGTTGGTACAAACGCTTTCAAAGGAGGCTCAGCTGTGGGCTCCTCAATGACAATAGGTGGAACGTCATCAACAAGTTGAGAAGAGGAGGGAGTTTATCTTTGAGGAACGGATTTAGAAGTCTTCGCCATTGTTTTTAGCAAGTGAAGAAATCAAAAGGTACAGATGCAAGGGAAGTATAGTATGAAGATAACTTGTGAAAAACTTTTAGAAAACTAGAAATCTTGAAGATAAGAGCAATGTAATTTCACAAAGAGCACAAACATCTGAATATAAAGGTGAAAGAAGGCATTTATAACCTCTCAAAAACGGCGGTTCGAATCCCAAAGCAGCAGAACATCGACTGACACATATTTGATGTTGTGAAAGGTTGTCTCTAATGGGACGTTCTCGATTTTTGTATCGCGTACGTCATAAGTTTATCGTCATTTATCAGAATAAGAATTTGTCCTCTTTGATGAGACATTTTCGACTTCCGTGTTACACGCGTCATAAGCTTACCGTCACTTATCAGAATGAAAATTTGAGGCTCATATCGTTTCTCGTTGTTACTCTCCGAAAAACGAGGGGACTATCTGTATGCGGTCGAAGTCGGACCCACTTGTATGTAATCAAAATTGGGATCGACCCAATATAACATCTAGTTCAACTATTGCTCGATAAATCGGGCTCGAAGTGCGTAGGATCGAAGATCGAGCCTGAACGTCATCGAACTGGAATACGAAGCTAGAATGTCCAACCTCGAAAATACCGAGCCCATCGAGCTTGACTCCAAAAATGTCCAAGGGTAGATCGTTAAACTTAAATGACGGAGGACCGAAAAATCCGTGATGGGATAAGAATGATGGTGGGGATCTCCTCACTGATCAATAGAATTGTTTAATTAGCAAATCAGGAGATATTTTACCTTATATAGAGATTCTTACCTTGTATGACGATTTACCTAATGTATAGCCTCCCCATTATATAAAGGGAGGATGGAACCATTTATAGTACCATCACATTTCTACACGAATCATCAATAGAAAGAAAGAAACAGTATATTACTCTCCTAAATCCCTTTATTGTTCCAATTTTTATTATAGTCTATTTTTGCTAAAGAAAGATTATTCAACGGTCAAGAGTACCTAACTTAGTTGGTTTAGTTTTTTTCTCTATTTATCCTTTAATTTCAATTTTCGCTATATTATTCATCATTTGTATCAAATTAAGTCATATATCCTTAAAATCACGTATAAATTCAATTGTTATCCGAAATTTAGGATAAACAGAATCTTTTAGGTTATTTACTTTGATGGTAATAATGAGTTAATTTCACCCTTGTGTGTGTTCGCGCGTGCATTCTTCTGGCCATATCCTCTGTGTTAGGTAATCATACACAGCACTCAGCAGAATCTGAGTTGATGTGTTGCAGAGACTTCATAAGCACTTGTGTATACCAAGCTTGTGGCTGGTTTATAGGCTGGAGAGAATAAAATTATTTATATTTTTACATCAAGAGTAAATTATCCAAAAGAAAACCATCTAGCTTTGAACAAACCGGCTCTATCACTTGAAGGTTATAAACTGTCATGGGATACTTCTATAGCAACCCAGATAGTCGTCTAGGAATTGCTAGTGGCTTGGATACAGAATGTTAGTGTTACAAATATTTTAGTGCCAACTCAATTATGTAATTTCCATAGTTGACGATGAATTTGTCATTAGTGTTATAAATCTGGAGTTACACAATTAGTTTAGCTCCTACTCCATTATTTTAACATCCAGAGTTTGTGAATTATTTGGAGTTACACAATAATTTTAGTCGGTGCTCCTACTTCATTATGTCAACTTCCGCAGCTCTCTATAAATTTGTCATTGCTGCTATAAATTGAAGATCAACGTAAAAGGACAATTTTGTCCGCTGAGAGAACTTTGATTGGACTTTTTTTCTGTGACTTCATTTTATTGTTTCCGATGATTTCGTAAAACTAATTTTGTCAGTGCCTGATACCACTTTCAAGGTACACTGCTTCAAATTTAACCATTTAAACATAGTCCGGTATATCTTCCAAACAAGACGACAAAGCAGAGCCTTTTACTGTCAATTGCCACATGACAATTTGGAAAGAGTCTTGCTTTAAATTCTATTTTCCATATAACTGTTATGGGATTGGTTTTGCCGTTAAAGTAAAGCGGCAAGAAAAATAGAAAACGTTGGTTCAATTCGCTTCAGGGGTGAAAATTATTTCCATCCCAGTTTTTGCTTTAAAAATTAATTTTCTCCTTCAACGTTGAGTAGTTAACATTTTCCTCATCTCAAAATCAGGTCATTGGCCGATACTTATAGAATAATTTTTTTCCACCATAATTACAGAATAATTGACCGATCACTAAATGGGCAAAATGTAATTTTCGTTTTTGCTCAATTAATAGGGTGCCTTTATTAATCATAAATCAATTTCTCACAATTTTCCTCCACTATTTACCATTTCCAATTCATGATGGTGCCAACATAGACATTTCACTGCTGATGAATATGTTTTCATCGTAGATTGAATGTGTGCCTTTATTTTGACGAGTAAAACTATCATGCAATATTTGAAGGAAATAAAAAAGCCTGATGCTAATATGATTGGAAAAATGATTTTACTTTGATAAGAGATATGATGAGGTGCATAATAATGTTTGGTCTAATGCTGTACTGTTTTTATTGCAAAGAAGTGCTTAAGTTAAAATTTAAAAATTATCGTGAGTCCTTTGGTTCGATAGCTAAGAGGGGGAAATGACAATTCTAAGAAAGAATTATTGGGTATTAAGAAGAGAATAGAAGAACTTAAAAGTTATCCCAATAACTTTGGTATAAATAAGTTAAAGTTGTTGAAGAAAGAATTATCCCAAGCTTATAGAGATAAAAAGATCTATTAGAAATAAAAATCTAGAGCTTTGAGGTTGCAAGAGGGAGATAAAAGTACTTCATTTTTTCACATGTCCACATTGCCAAGAACAAGAAGGAATATTATATGACTTCCAAACATCAGATGAGAAATTGATGGTACAACAAACTGATATACTGCAAGAGATAAAAAAGATTTTTGATAGGTTTCTTACTTCCTCGAACCCATCTACTTCTGATAATATCTTGAGCCATGTCCATATTGCTATCGTTGACTCTTCTAACTAGGATCTTGTATACGTTCAGAAGTTGGATTCGATTAGCGCATGGCAGATCGGACTCGAAATGCGAAAGGTTGAAGATTGACTCCGAGCTTCATCGAAGTAGAACATAAGATTGGAACATTTGTGCTCGAGAACACTGAGCTTATGATTCAGAACCGACCCTGACCCCGAACATGCTCGAGGAAAGATCGTCGAACCAAAATAACGAAAAGCCAAAATATCCGTAACAGGTCAGCGTCAAGCGGGAATCTCGACACGAATCAATGGAACCGCTTAATTAGCAAATCAAGAGATTTTTTACCTTATACAGAATTGTACCTAAAGTAGGATTCTCCTACTATATAAAAGGGGGTCTAATTATTTGTAGGGGGAAGATTCTTTATAAAAAAAAAAGAGCAATATATTAATCTCTCTAACGATTACTGTCTGATTATTCTTTTTCTGATCCCGATTGCAACGTTTCTTGGCCCAAGGGCAATCGACCTACACGGCCAACACTTCCCAACTTGTGTGGTTTGCATTCATTTTTTATCATTAATTTTAATTTCAATTTGGTTTCTCATTTTCGTATCAAATAAGATTACATATCCTTAAAACCGCGAATAAATTCAATTGTTATTCGATTTTTAGGGTAAACAGTTTAGTGCCCACCGTGGGGCTAAGGATATAATGGTTATTTGATACAAATTATCATAACACACACACTGCTTCAGACTTGTTCTTTGAAGTGTCTTTGATTCCAGGCTACAATACAGAATGTCAAACTCTCAATCGGCACCTCGGCATGTTGACAATGAGTCCGGTCACGAAGGTGAAAATAACAACATAGCGCCCGGTAACGAGATCCCGATTGCAGATCGTGTTGACGCTAATTCACACGTGGCCGTTGATGCAGACCCGCCTTAAGATAGGAAATAAACATACCTTTTGGCGTAGCAATGTTCCCCTTCCATTCGATGACGGGTTCACCAGGAAATTGAAACCTAATCATCTTTGTACGACAATCAATAGCATGAGGCCAACCAGTCCATTCCTATTATCACATCGAAATCAATCATTTCTAACTCGAATAAATTCGCCGAGGTTTGACGACTACAAATCATCACTGTACAACCTCTATATACCCTTCTAGCATTCACTGGTTCTCCTATCGGAGTAGATACCGCAAGTGGTTTACTTATTAATTCAGGTTTGAAGCCAAACTTATTAGCCACAAAGAGTGTAACATATGATAATGTAGATCCCGAATCAATCAATGCATATACATCATAAGAAAACACAGACAATATACCAGTAACAACATTCGGAGATAACTTGATATCCTGTCAACCTACTAGAGCATATGTTCGATTTTGAGTACCACTCGAACTCGGCACTGCACCTCTACCTCTACCACGACCTGTCGACTACTGAAAGCCCCGTGCTGGAGGTCGAATTGATGAGGAAGAACCAGACACAGATCCAATCGGCTGAGCCATACCACCACCTCCTCTGTTCGGATAATCCCGCCTCATATGGCCAGGCTGTCTACAAGAATAGCATGCATCGGAACCTCGACGGCACAGTCCAAAGTGGGCCTTGCCGCACTGATCACAACGAGGTGTTGGAGGTCTCGTCTGACTAGTATCCCTATGATATTGTGAGCGTGATGCCAGCAAACTCTAACCTGAACCAAAATAGGTAAATTGATCATACTGAGGCCTCTGAAAGCGTGGAGAAGCACTAGCTATAGGTGGCACCAAACTCCTCGAAGACTAGGGCCTGACACTACCTCTGAAGTCAACAGAATACCCTGCAAATATCAACCTCTTATGCTGGCCCCTATCCTGCTCCCTGTCTACTCTTTACTGGCGCTTACGATCCTCTAGTGTCTGGGCATAAGCCTGAATACGGGAAATATCCATGCCCTCTATCAAGGAGGCTGTCGTGCACTCATTTATCATATGTGGTCCCAATCCGTTCACGAACAGGTGCACCCTATCGCTCATCTCGGCCACTATATGGGGAGCATACCTTGCTAAAGAATCAAACTGCATACTATACTCTCGCACATTCATATTACCCTGGCGAAGGTTTAAGAACTTATCAGTTCTAGCTCGTCGTATCTCAACTGGCAGGTAGTGACAAGAAAGGCCTTATAAAATTCCTTCCACACAGGTGGAGGAGCGTTCGAACCCCTGGATCTTTCCCAACTATCATACTAGAAAACTGCTAAATCCCGTAACCGATAAGAAGCCAACTCTACTGACTTCGTATCACTAGCATGCATAACCCGAAATGTACGATGAGCCTGATCAATAAAAGTCTGCGGGTCCTCCTTGGGGTCTGATCCGGTAAACACTGGAGGATCTAGATTAATAAAATCACGAACTCTCGCACTAACCGGTTTATCAGCGGCACCGATATTCTGCCTCTGAGCCTGAGCAGCTACCAAACTAGTCAACAACTATACCGCAATCTGCATATCCTGATCTGTAGTACTAGATGGAGGAACTGGAGATGCTGGGTGCCTTCTAATATCCTTTGGAGGAGAAGGAGTAAATGAGGTCTGAAACGGCATCTCAATCTGAGGCTCACTTTGGCCTGCTCTAGCGGGAGGCACCTGACTGGTCCTTCTCCCGCAGTTGTATCAAGGCGTCTACTTATCACTTGTTTCCTAGTCGTGGGCATCGCTGAAAAGAACATGGTGAATATTAGAGACGAATACATACGACTCACTCTACGCACGATCTAGATTCAGGAAAAAGGTAACAACCCTAAATGTGATGCAACCTCTTGATTATAAATGTGGCGCGCTACACATCCATAATCAAGACTCTACTAGACACGGCTCATAGATAACCCCCAGGACAAACTTGCTCTGATACCAAGTTTTTCACGACCCAAACCGGAGGGCCATGACTGGCACCCGGGCCATACTTGCCGAGCACCAACACACATTTTATCTAACTTTTGTTATTATCTATAAGGGCCGATGAGATCAGTATAAATGGTAGACATGAATCGTAAACAACCAACAATGGCAGATAATGGCATGAACATATATGTCATGAGCCTACAAGGCTGTCATGAAGCTATGTATAAGGTATGAGCTGCCAAGCTGCCATGAGAGACTATACAACAAAAATTAGTCGACAAGGCAATCCAAACTATACATGAGTCGACACATATGTATGAGCCTCTAAAGGAACATAAGTGATGCAACATTGCCGTAACAGGGCCCCGACATACCCATAACGCCTATAACAAAAATGCATACCAAGACCACGACAAGTTCGGAGAAGGGATCTCGCCAATAACCGCTGAACCGAGCAGCCTACTATGGTGGGGTTGCTTCGCCTACCTGTCTATCAGGACTTGCAGCACGACATGCAGTGTCCACAAATAAAAGGACGCCAGTACGAATAAAGTACTGAGTATGTAAGGCAGGAAAGCATAAGTAAGAACAATAATGTAAAAAGGGATAGAGAACATACAACTTGTAACATCTAGGTGCCTCTGAGGGCTACTGACATGAATGCATGATGCATATATATATATATATATGTACATGTATATATATATATACACATAAACTTTTAAAACAAACGCCTCTATGGGCATCATTATCATCATATCGTACCCGGCCCTAATAGGCTCGGTAAAAACGTACCCGACCATCATAAGGCTCCGTAGAATCATACCCGGCCACGTGGAGCTCAGTAAAACCCAACTGATCAGTGGTTTCACAATAGGTTCGTACCCGGTCGACTATACCGCGGCTCGGTAGAGTAAAATATATGCATATATATGATGCGTGCTGGGCTCATTGGAATAACATTTTGAACCTTTCGGAGTGACGTAAGGTCGGTATCCTCCGTACACGTTATTTAGGATTAACTCTTCATTAAGAATCTTATAAGAATCAGGAAGTACCAACAACATTGATAACATAAGAATAAGAAAAGTAACATCAACATCAATCGTTTCATAAGAAGGGAAACAATGTAAGTACTGCTAGCCTCTAAGAGTGGAGTATCTTTGAAAGCTCGTTCGTAACATTACGCACAATCAAAGTCGTGAAAAAGAAGGAAAGGGATAGCCTCACATACCTTATACTGCCCAATCTCAAGCTATGAAAATGTCACGGCTCCTTAGTCTACAATAAGAGAAATGACACTATCGTTATCGTTTAAGCGTCGTAGCTATTATGTATCAACCGTAACCTATTTTACGATGAAGCGGACAGCACCTACCCTATTTATATGACTTCCCACAAGTTAAAACAATCACCAAACATCCCAAACAACATCAATAATAATCATATTGAGCCTCCCAAAACAGTCCACCAACCAACAACATTACTAGCAAGCCTTTCGACATATATCTCACAAGTTCTAGCTTCAACGACTTAGCCGTAGCTTGGATAATCTTAAATACATGTAGGATAAGAGGTTCCTTACCTTTAAACAGAAAGAAAAACTCCAATTTGAATTTAATTGAACACGAAATATCCCTCCAATGCTGCCACAAGAACAAGGAAGCGAAGCTAGCAATCGATTAGGGTTTTTCGGCACTAGAATCACTTTAGAAGGCTTGAAATCACCTAGGGTTGATATTAAAGCTTGAGGGAGTATTTTACAGAACATAAGAAATTTAAAACAACCTCCCACACGAGCTGGAACAACACAAAAATCAGCAACAACAAGAAGAACAAGAAACTTACTAGCGCCACGGGATTCTCGACACTTGATTTGTGTTGTTTGCCCTTTGTTTTAGTCTTGGAT
Source organism: Nicotiana obtusifolia (assembly GCA_002018475.1). Taxonomy (NCBI): domain Eukaryota; kingdom Viridiplantae; phylum Streptophyta; class Magnoliopsida; order Solanales; family Solanaceae; genus Nicotiana; species Nicotiana obtusifolia. The sequence goes on along the minus strand of MCJB01039818.1, from coordinate 356,378 downwards.
CATGAGAGAACCTTGAGAGAGTGTTTTTAGGGTTCTACGGTCTGAATATACTGAAAAATAATGACATAAAAATGGGGTTGAGGCGTGTTATATATATCTATAAGTCTTAACCGCCTATCTGGGCCCCACCAAGAGCTGCTTGGCGCAGTCTGACAAAAACGCGAATATCTCTCAACTCGGAGATCGTATCGACAAACGGTTTATTGTGTTAGACACTAGACTCATAGAAATAGAATTTGGTGGGTAGATCACACCATAATTCCAAGTAAATTGGGAGAAAAGCTTAGTGACATAAAACCTAAAGTATGAGTAAAATTATGAACGTAAGTTGCGACAACGTTTGTCGACTTTTGTTTCACAATTTGTTTGACTTCAAGACTTATGAAAACGGATGTTATATGATTCAAATACCTTAAAACATAACCTCTTGGTAATATTAGTCACCTCTAGATTTACCCGAAAATATGAGCTACAACATCCTTGATTCGTTTAACTTCTAGTACTTGTTAACCACTCGTATACACCCTTGTATCATTTAAGACCAATAGGTCTAAATTCTTATCATCTCGAGGATAATTTCTTCTCGGACCTACATAGACTAACTTACGGCGTAAGCTAACGTATGCAAATATGGGTTATAACAGTCAATCTGATAGATAGAATCATAGTTGAGGCGGCTGAGGTTCAGGTAAAGTACAAGAGGCTACACAAAAGAGTGTTCGAATCTAAAGCTAAGCATTTGGAGCAGCATAAGGTGGATATGGAGGCAATCAAAGAATGGAAGGAGATTGCAAACAAGTCGACAGAGAGGTTGGAGCACCTGGAGCAAGGACTAATAGAGCTAGAGGGGAAGATGCGAAAGAGGCTCTGGGATTGTCAAGGTATGGGCTATGATTAAGGAGGGAAGCTGGTGATGGCTTACTTGCTGCTCGACATGTGCGACCTGGGAAGTGTGGTTAATGGAGTCAAAAGAGCAAAGCATGGAGAAGGTCCTTCTGGGACCAAATAGAATAGGAGATAATGTTCTTTATTGCTTTCTAGATTAGATTTCATTACATTTCAATGCAATAAGGCTTCATGCCATTAGTGACTTCACATTATTATTTCGATTTAGTAAAGATTGATTTGATTTACTTTTCACATTAATGGAATGAGGCAACATTGGCATGAATTTTCTCCCAAGTCTATTGTCGCGTAGGCCTACCTCGGGCACAATGAGGTCCCCATATTAGGACATGAATTATTGCAACACCTTACGTGTTAGTTGCTTAAATATTGCAAACACTCTTTCGTTTCGTCTTTACTGATTTGGTTGCCTTTTGTTTTTCTTTCTTTTGATTATTCTCATTCCCAAAGGTTGGTTCGTGCATCCTGGCATCGTCAGCATACCACACCAGATTTAGAGGTCCTCCACCTCCTCCTCCACATAGTGACCCCAAAAGCAATGGCAAAGGCAAAGGGAAGATGGACGATTTAAGTGGTAACCGAAAGGACAACACTACCATACCAGAGAATGTTGAAACTTCAGATGGAAGGAATACGCCAGGACAAAATGAGTTGGTCCCACGGATCAGAAAATATTGGAGCTACAAAGTGAGCTTGAGCAGGTCCAAATCTCGCAAATCTCTCCCTTACTCTAAATGTCCCCGACATCAACCATCAGAACACCACCACCTAGAATCAAACACCATCCCAAAACACACAAGCCCAAGATCCGCCACCCATAGCTCCAAAAATCCTCCCCAACACACCAATATCACAACCCCACACCCCCTCAAAACCTTCACCCTCCACCGGTACAAACCCCTCAACAACACCACCATCACCCGACCTAGTATCCGTAAACACTACTTGCAATACCCCTCAAAACGTGCCACAACATACTCCTGATCCACCTCAAACCTCAATCAATGATCACCCATATACTCAAGTCCCAGGAACACACGAAGGCAACCCAATATACGTGGAGACCTTACCACATAACCCACACCAAACCCTATACATATATGAACTACCCGAGAAGGACCTGCTCATTCGGAACATGGCCGAAGAGCTAAAGAAGCTAACAGGAAGAGTCCAGAGTATTAAGGGTGGAAAAGGTGTTGAAGGATTGAACTATGAAGACATGTGTATCCAGCTAGATGTGGAATTGCCGGAGGGTTACAAACCTCCTAAGTTTGAAATGTTCGATGCCACGAGTGATCCTAAGGTGCATTTAAGAACCTACTGTAACAAGCTTGTAGGAGTGGGCAAGAGTGAGCAAATCCGCATGAAGCTGTTCATGCAAAGTCATACCTAGGATGCCTTATCCTGGTACATTAGTCAGAATCTGAATAACTGGGCAAACTGGGTAAGCATGGAATCCGATTTCATGGATAGATCCAGGTTCAACACAGAAAACGTGCCAAACGTTTTCTATATCCAGAACCTCAAGAAGAAGCCAACAAAAACCTTCAGCAAGTATGCTACTTGTTGGAGATCAGAGGCCGCCAAGGTGAGGCCACCACTAGAAGAAGAGCAAATGAGCAAGTTCTTTGTCAGAGCTCAAGATCCACACTATTATGAAAGATTGATGGTTATAGAGAATCACAAGTTATCCAACATCATCAAGTTGGGAGAAAGGATAGAATAGAGAATCAAGAGCGGTATGGTGACCAATTTGGAGGCACTACAAGCCACCAATAAAGCCTTACAGTCTAGAGGTTTTCAAAGAAGAAGGAAGTGGGTGCTGTAATGGTAGCCCAAGGCCCTAAGTCTCCCTTTACCTATCAGACACCTCCACCAACATTCAACCCTCACCTCCAAAATACCAATACCCCACCACTACCTACCATACCTATAATACCCAACCTACATATTACAATTCACCTCCTCCCGCCCACCAAATCTACCAAAGCCATGACCAAACTTCGACTGCAGAACTCCTAAAAAATACACCCTTATCGCTGAACCCATAGCCCAATTATATGAGAGACTGAAGGCCGCTGGTTATGTCATCCCCTTCCTGCCGTTACTATTGAAAATCCTTCCCAGTGGGTTAACCCCAACAAGACTTGTGCCTACTAGTCAGGCATGAAGGGACATACTATCGAGGAATGCTGCATGTTGAAAGATAAGATCCAGACACTGGTTGACACTAATGTTATACAAGAAAAGGAGTCCGTGTCGAATGTCTGCAATAATCCTCTTCCTGATCAAAGGGGTGAGGGAGTGAATGTGATAGAAACTGATGAGGAATGGGATCATGAATAATCCATCGGGCTTATCCGAGAGGGGGACGCTCCCAAAATATCTCCTATCACCCTCTCGCTAATTGTGGTGCAAACCAAGGCACCATTCAAGGTCGAGGTAGCTACGCCCTTCACTGTGATGGTAGCTCCAACACCATCTTCCAAGTCTAATGCTGTTCCATGAGATTATATGGTGGAGGCTAGGAGAAAAGGACAATCCAAGATGGAAGAGACAGGTGCTGCACAAGGAATGACTAGAACCGGTAGAGTTTACACACCGAAAAATCTTGGAGAAACAAGTAAAGAGACCGCACCGAAACCACCTATTATGGAGGCAGGTGCTAATGATCTTTGGAGGAAGGTATAGGAATGGGAATACTCTGTTGTTGATCACCTAAACAAGACTCCTGTCCAAATATCTATCTTGTCACTGTTGCAAAACTCAAACGCGCACAATAATGCCTTGATGAAGGTGTTAAGTGAAGCTTATGTACCTACCAGTATCACTGGTGGAGAGATGAAGAACATGGTGGGGCAGATGTTGGAGAGTCACAAGATTACTTTCCACGAATATGGGCTGTCGCCGAAAGGATTAAGTCATAACAAAGCATTGCACATCACTGTGCAATATGAAGGCAAGTTCATTGTTAGGGTTCTGATAGATGGTGGTTCAAGTCTAAATATATGCCCACTGACTACTTTGAAAAGAATATGTATAGGTTTGCATGAGATACGTATTGGGAAGTATGAACGTGAAAGCATTTTTGATGGGTCTAAAAGAGGCACTATTGGAGAGATCAACCTGGATTTGAAGATGGCCCAACCTGGTTCGATATTGAGTTGCAGGTGCTATATATATCCTCTAGCTATAGCCTGTTATTAGGACAACCATGGATACACGTGGCTAAGGCAGTCCCTTCTACTCTACACCAGGTTGTGATGTTCAAGTGGAACCATCAAAAGGTGATTATTCACGGAGATGGAAGTAACCTTACTACACCAACCAGACTGTGCCAACTATCGAGTATAGAAGGAAATTGGGAGAAAAAACATTCCACAGCATTGAGCGGATAAACGCAATCGAGAAAGGGTGATGGTGGAACAATAAGAAAGAGAGCATACTGATGTGGTTAGGGTATGAACTAGGCAAGGGTCTTGGTCCTAAGCTTCAAGGTATCACAGAACCAATACGACAACAATATTATGGCACAACCTTTGGTCTCAGATATGACTACACCGTGCAATAATATAATGGTTGGATACCACCATGGCGTGAATTCTACTATACATTAGAACAACCCATACCACCGGCGCACCAGACATTCCACCAGACTGATGTGATTTGGGGATCCGAGGAAGATAAGGTTTTGGCAGGCATGAGGAATCTTTTTGTGGACGAGGAAATATGGAGTGCAGAGCGATCTTGGAGGAGGAGGAGGAAGACCTAACCATTCGGAAGGTGGGAGATGGAGCTATTCTAAGGCATAATGGACATAACAAGCACATCCACAAACACACACACACACACACACACACACACACACACACACACATATATATATATATATATATATATATATATATATATAAAACAAGACCACTATCTACACACCAACAAAAGTCGCCAGCACAAAATCGTCAAGCTAAGAACCACTTTTCTTTCTCATATTTAATCATCACTTTTCCTGCATAGGGCTAAGCACTGCCCTCATTACATTGCATGAGACCAAGCACTATCTCTATTACATTGCACGAGGCCAAGCACTGCGTCCATTATTGCATAAGGCTAAACGCTGCCTTCCTTTGCATGAGACTAAGCATTATCTCTATTACATTGCATGGGGCTAAGAACTGCCTCCATTATTGCATAAGTCTAAATGTTACCTTTCTTTACATGAGGCTAGGACTGCCTCCATTATTGCATAAGGCTAAACACTGCCTTTCTCTGCATGAGACTAAGCACTGTCTCAATTACATTGCATGAAGCTAAGCACTACCTCCATTATTGCATAAAGGCTAAACACTGTCTTTCTTTGCATGAGACTAAGCACTGTCTTCATTACATTGCATGAGACTAAGCACTACCTCCATTATTACATAAGGCTAAATGCTACCTTCCTTTGCATGAGGCTAAGCACTGCCTCTATTATTGTATAAGGCTAAACACTGCCTTTCTCTGCATGAGACTAAGCACTACCTCCATTATTGCATAAGGCTAAACACTACTTTTCTCTACATGAGACTAAGCACTGTCTCTATTACATTGCATGAGGCTAAGCACTGCCTCCATTATTGCATAAGACAAAGCATTGCCTTCCTCTACATAGGGCTATGCACTATCCTCATTACATCGCATGAGGCCAAGCACTGCCTCCATTATTGCATAAGGCTAAATGATGCCTTCCTCTGCATAGGGCTAAGTGCTGTCCTCACCTCACACAAGGCTAAGCGCTTCCTTGTCTCGCTCTCGCATATGACTAAGCGTCACCCGTTCCCTCTATCAATCAATCCATATCAGCATCTGTGCATTTCATGGGCTGAAATATCGTAATATTGTCCGAAGGTGTCATAGTCTGAAGGCATCATCCTCATAGCCCTAAGACATCATGCCATGGCCTGAGGATCTCTCGAAACTGTATATCATTATGCAAATGCGTCATAGTCTGGAGGCACCATCCTCATGGCCCGAGGAAACCATTTCATGGCCTGCAAATCCCTTGTTATACACTTCGTGGCCCAGGACGTCATGGTCTAAGGACATCATCCTCATCGTCCGAAAATTTGCATCATGTTTAGATTTCCGCAATAACTATATATATTCGCGTGCATCGTGTTTTAAGTTTTGCAGGTAACTCGGGAGGCAATCCTTCTACGAACAGGAGCAATTCTCGCTCCGGTTTCCATTCACAATATTCACATCCTTTGATTATCTCAAACGTAACCAATGATTAGCAATTGATTAATTTTTATTCTGTAACTGCTCAAATATTTATTTTGTACATCCATAATGTTCAAATTCGCATTCACAGCCCCACCTGAAATTATCTGTTACTTATGACACTATCATATCAAGAAAAGATCATTCTTTTAAACGCATGCTTTTCTTACAATGATGGCCTATATTCTCATAAAAATTACATTTATTATATATTTTACGTTAAAATAGAATTTTTATATTTTTATAACTCTGAGTTATAGTTTTAAAGTATGTCATATCTTAAATAATATTTTTTATTATTTATTAGTCATTTTTATAATTTAATTCTTTATGAATTTTGTGTATTAAATTATAGCCCAATATAGGGCTAATTTTGGACCAAAACAGGCCCAAGAAATTTAGCCCATCTCCAGTTCACCTTTCAGCAGCCCAAGACAAACAAACTTCTTTAAATCCCAGTCACAACCCGACCTTAACCTGCCCTGCTGCTATTTCGATCTTGGCCGTTGATCTCAAATGATCAACGACCCAAATTAAGGTGACCCCTTTCCATATATCCCTCCCCACTAACCCTAGAGACCCATTCACTTCAGCTTCCCCCAACTCCTCTCGAACATTTCCATCATCTCTGAAAGAAACCTTAGCCGTCTCACTCAAATCCCAGTCCCAATCCGATATTACATGGAAATTTTCCATGTTTCCTTTCCTTTTTTGCACACACGACGATTCTTACCGCCTCCTCAATGTTACAATGTGTTTGGTACTCAGTTATTTATGGAAGGTAAATCAATAGGTTTTCGTTCTACTCTAATTCTATATTATCTCCGTGTTCTTGCCTTGATACCATTACCAGGCTATATGGGTCCGATTCAATGAGATATTTAACTATTTTTTGTTCTCCATCTTGAACTAGGGTGCGCCTGATTTTTCTCGTAATTGCATTTTAAATCTATTTTGCTTGCTCTTCTTTCCTTATTTGTGTTTGATTTACTGGGTTACCTATTTTGTTCATTTTATTTTGCTACTATAAAAAACCCCTTTCCGTTTCCCCTAGGACAGACTTTAACTACTGTGATTCTCTCACTCTCACTCTTTCTATACTTTTCTGCATTCTTGATTGTGGCCGGCTAAAAGTCAAGGACAACAAAATCTTCTTTATCGACCTCCTAGTGTGAGCACTACTCGGGGCTCATTGAAACTCATGTGAACTATGACACACTAGGATTTGGGGTTCTCACTGTTCTCTTTCAATTGCTGCCATTGCTGAAGTTCTAATCTTTCTCATTTCTTTGCTCGTTTAACTTGAAAATGGTTATTGTTCTTGGCTCTTACAATTTTAATTATTTTCCTTTTGCTTGTCTATTTCATGTGTGTTCTGTATGCCAATATTGTCTGAACTTTTATGGTAAGCATAACTCAGTTTCCCTGCTATTTGTGAACTTTAGTATTGTACTGTCATTTGCTTCACTACAATTTCCCTGTCTAAATGTTGTTCTGCAAATCCATGCCTACTAGTATTAAGGTGTTCTTAAGTCTAAAACCTTTAAGGCAAAGTTTGACACACATAGTTATTCTTATGTGATTGGCTCGAATGATTTCTGACCTTCTCAGAATTAGGTGTTTACCTGCTTTGTTATGCTTACGATATTGTTGGCCCTGCGTTTCTTGATAACTCTTTTCTGTGGGTATTTATGTTTGTCATGTCCCAGTAATGAGTTCATAGCTATGTCTTGCCTTGGATATTTATGTTAAAACCTTTCTGTGGACTCATGTGTGAATTGCTACTTGCTAGTTTATCTAAACTAGCCCTTAACCATGACTACCCTAGAATTTCATGCTAAATCCTTACTTGTGGGAATTGCTGTTTGTTTCATAATTGGATCATGAAATGTTTGCCTTGAGTTTCATGCTAATCTTCCCTGTAGGGATTCCTGTATGGTTATAGGATAAATTTTGACCATGTCTTGCCTTACATCTTCATGTTAAGTCTTCCATGTATGAATTGCTACTTGTTATCTACTTCGAATTAGCTCCTGACCATATTTTGCTTTAGGCTTTCATGTTGAGCACCTTTCTTGTGAGATAATTTCCACTTAAAGTAGTTCCTATCAATATTCTATTTTAGATTTTCCATGCTAAGTCTTCCATGCATGAACTTCACCTTAGTTATCTTATCAAAATCAGTTCTGGACCATATTTGCCCTGAACCCTCGTTTGTTATATTCTTTGTGAGTAAGTGTTGACTATTCTAGAGTGTGTACCTCTGTGATATTGTCACTTTGAACCAATTTGATAAACCTAGAAAGCTATTATATGTGTTTATTCTATTGACCTATATGTTCTGCATACCTTCATGTTGTATATTCTTGTACGAATCTTTATATGGCTCTCAAATGTGTTCTTGTTCCAGTTCATATGTCTTTGGGATATTATTTAGAAATTCTTGCTAAGATATAACGATAATGACAAGATGTGCCTATTTTTGCCTAAAGGTTGAAGTTGCCTGGATAACATGGCTTACGTAGGCTGTCACCAGTTTTCTTTGTGTTTCGATTTTTGTTAATAATAAAGGGTAGACAAGATAGTTACTCCAATTGTTTGGGCCTGGTCTGTTGCGCCTGCTTTTGGTATTGGGGGTCTGAAGTGCACTGTCAGCACCTGGAGTTTGGGCCTGCAGTTCGCGTGAAGTTCTAAGCCTATTTGAAGGCCTAGATGTGTTATTGGGTTATTCTATATTTTGAAATTGAGCCTGTAATTATTCAGCGTGGTCTATAATAAATTGTATAAATGAATAATGGGAAAATTAGTAAAAAGGGGTCGGGGTACTTTAATTCTCACATGAATGGGTAGAAAATATGCCTAGGGTCTGAATATTTTATTTGCTATCTACACTGTTAGAAGCATGCCTATAAGAACCTAAGTACTTCACTTGCTCAACATGTCCTACTTCTATATGCTCTTTGATAACATGCCTATAAGATTTAAACATCATTAGTTATTTGCTCAACTTTCTCTATTGTTATGTGTTGTTAGATATCATGCATATAGGATCGCGTTAAGTAGTTAAGACTTGCTTCCACTGATATTTCCTCCAGCCACGTGACTCATGTAGATACCATGTCTATAGGACCTTAATTGATTAACTAAATTGTCATTGTTGCTATTTTTATCACACTGCCGCCTAGATAACATGCATATAGGGATAACCAAAATGAGTACGTGTTCAAATACCATTTATTTAGAGAACATGTCTATAGGGTATTATTACTCGCCTACAAAGCATGCCTATAGGTCAGACATGCAGAATTCTATGCCCAGGCGCAAGCCACTTAGAGATTATACCTATAGTTTTTTAATAATGATTATAAATCTACAACTTCAATAATCCCAGTAGAAGTACTGTCTATGAGATTTTATTAAGTCATTCAATCACATAGAAACCATGTCTATAGATCTAAAAAAACTCCAATGCATTTCGACTCCAAAACTACCTATGACCGTTTACTACATAATCTGGAACCGTGTTAGCATAAAATTTATGACTGTCTCGCGTGCATTTATGCCTATGTGTGGAGGTGAAATTGGACCCTTAATAGCAATTATGTGTAGTTTTACATGTTTCGAATGTGCACCTAGATTTATTATTTTGAGCACCCTAAATAAAGTCTAGAACCATCCAAGTAGTAGGTCCAAAGTGTAACGACCCCACCGGTTGTTTGAGCTTTATCATTCCATTCGGTGTTTGAGACTTTGAGTAGCTTCATATTATGTATTATGACTTATGTGGATGGTTGGTTTTAGTTTTCGAGTGGTTCGAGATTGATTTGGAAGAATGATTCTCGTTCTAGTAGCTTTAAGTTGGAAGTGTTGACCAAGGTTTGACATTTGGGTAAACAGACTCGGAATCGGATTTTAATTATTCTGATAAATTCTTATGATGATTTTGGACTTGTCCACAAAGTTGGGTTAAATTCCGATAAGTTTTGAATTAGTTTGGTTTGTATGGTGATTGCTTTCGATTTCTATGTCGATTTTAGCATAAAGGTTACCATTTAGAGAAAATAGCCTTTGATTTGTGTTTCGACTAAATAATTATACCCGTATCGTAATTTTGGAACCATAGCAATTGAAATCATCAAGTTTCGACATCATATAAAGTATTTATAGTCATTTTACTAAGAATTGGGTTGCTAGATTTTTCAGATTAATTTCGAAATTGCCACTGAATTCGTATTAATATTTTGCATTATTTCCATATAACATATCTCCTTCATTACCAGGTTAAATGGAGTGATTCAAAAGCCTAACTTGATTGGAACTTCACTAGAAATTCATTGGATGCATCAAAAGCGAGTTTCGGGATCGTTCGTACAAGAAATGAGGCAGAACAACTGGAGTTTTTGGCTGTTAATGTTCTTGGAGTTTTTTTATCACCTTGAAAGTTTGGAATTGAGAGCATTCGAGGATGTTCTTCAAGTTTCTCCCATGGGGTAAGGTCTAAACCATAACCTAAGTATTTTCCTTTGATTCATTCCCTTGGTTTAAGCTTTAATCTATGATTTTAATTAAAAACCCATTTAATTCTTTAAATCAAGACCTAGGGTTATGTCGTAAATTTTAAAAATTGAAAATGAGTTAGAGGCGTTTATTTCTTGATTCCTTTGGGGTTTTGTTCTCCTATATTAGTGGAACAACATACTCGAATTTGGCGAGTTTTGGAGGAGTGTTTCGGGAGTTATGGGACCCAACTAGTGTGTGTTGGACTCTTGGTTTATGAACACCCAAGAGCGATGTTTTGGCGAATTGGTTGAGCTATCGGGTTCCGATTGAGTCGGTTTTCATTCATGTGAGCTTGTATTGGTTCGCTAAGCTAAACTTGGATTCGAAATCCATGGCGGGCTCGATGTTGGCTTTTGTTGACTTTTTGGTTGACTTTGGGATTTTGATCAAAGATTCGACCATTATCGATTGAGTTTGTTTTCTTTGGCATTATTTGATGTTCTTGAGTTGCTTTTGGCTTGTTTCGAGCCGTTCAGAGGTTTATATGCGTGGGATGGAATTTCTAGAATATTGTCTAGCTTGCTCGGTATTGTTTGTGCTTGTTTGAGGTAAGTATCTTATTTAAACTTGGTTGAGGCACTAGTTGCCTGAATTATTTGTGATAGCTATGTGCTATAGGTGCGCACATGTGTGGGGTTTGAGCCCATGTGCTAAAACCGGGGGTATTCATCCATGCTCGAGTTGTGCTTAGGATATGAAATGCCTAGTATTGACTGTGATATCAGAGCCAGCCCATCCTTTTAGAGGGAGGAACAATTTACTAAATATGTCTGAGTTATTTCCATCATCCTCTTCCCTTGCAAAGATGAATATGTCCCCTACTCTACATAAAACCTTGTCCAAAAAATATGATTACCTCTATGAAGTAGATATCCTACCCGACGAACAGAAAGTAGCCTCCATTGAATTACCCTTATAAACCCTTACACAGCCTTTGCCAAAATATGATTTGCACGATGGTCCTAAATTCGTTCCTTAGTTCAACACAGACAAAAAGTAGTCAAAGAATATGTTGCTACCTCAAAACTTGACCAGTACCCTATTCTTGCCACTCGAGAGGAACAATTTATCACCCTTCAAATCACTGATGATTTTCCCAGACAATGGAGAAATCATGGTTTTACCCATATCCATTTTGGTGCTATCCGAATCACTTTAACATATCACGGAAGAAAAGGTCAACATGTTGTTGCTCGACTTGCTCTTCTAGATACAAGATACTATGAGTATCAACATGCCAATTTGCGTACTACAAAAGTTACCTTGAATGCTGGGATTGTCTTCATAACTATCTTTCCAAATTTCAACATGTCCCTTCATAACCCATACCTATTCGAAGCATTAAAAATCCAAGTGCAAATCCAGGGAGCCCCACAAGCCAAAGATGCTATCCAAGCCACTCTTCATCACCAAATGGTATGGCGGGTGCTAAATCATGCCATGGATCTCTGCCTTCTCGGAGGAGAAAATGCTTTACTCTTGAATATTGATGCTACCAAAGGAAACACCCTGTACACCAAAATACCCAGATAAATTCCCAAAGATGAGCTCGTCAAAATTCTTCCTGATTCCTGGATCACAGATTATGAAAAGTTAAGGGAACCGGAGGAATATCTGCAATCTGGTGAGCCAACTTTACCAAAAGAAATGACGAAACAGTTTCTATAAGCTTTGACCATTCCCATCTCAAAAAACCAAATAAAACTATCTTTTATTTCCAAATGATCCAACCTAAAGACATAGACTCTGACTCTGAAAGTGAACCTTTCTGGAATGTACAAACTATCATGGAAGAATATGACTGGTGTAAACATTTCGACAAAGAGGGCAGAAGAGTTTGGTGGTTCAAATGCCCTTTTACGGGACATTGCCCTTGGGATCTTTGTTGCGATTGCCAAGACTGTTTGGAAGATCCATTTGGAGATTATGATGAACACCACCTGCATCATTGGGAAAGATTTGGCCTCAATTTTTCCTGATTCATACAGAATTACTGATAGAAATGGATATGAAGGCCTTCTCAAAGATGATCCAGATAAATGCAAAAATTATTCCCAATCTTCATATTCTCAGATGGACCCAATGGTTCTCTCCATACAAGTTTCAAGTCAAGCACCTGAAAGGAAAGGATAATATTGTGGCAGATTTTCTATCTCAACTGGAGGAATTCTCAAAGAGATTTTCCCCAGCAAAGGTGAAGTCAAAACAAAAGCTAATCATCCACATCTTCATGTTTTCAAATGTACCAGGAACGAGTTCATTGAATCCAACGGGTCATCCACCAGAGTTGTTCAATCTCATGGATCCTTTTGATTCATCAATTATAATGGAAAGAAGAACTTATTATGAGCTCTAGGTTTTTTGGAAACATGGAGGATCCATTCTTAAGCCTTATGGGGTCAATCCAGAATATCCATTCTGCCACATATTCATAGCACAAGCCAAGGATTTTTCACAAGAACTATTATGGTTTTTCTGGTACCTATGCCATCAGTATTATATTTTCTTGGAATTCAAGTGCAACATCTTCAAGGATTTTGATAACATTGAACATGCTCTTAAAATATTTCTATTATGGTTCAAGCCTCAAAGATATTGGATAAGATGCTTCAATGATTCCTACAAAGGAAAGGTATTCATGTTCCATAGGCTAGTGCAAATTATTAATGGCAAAGTCCAATCATAAGCAAAAGTATCATTCTGGTGAAAATTCCCCGTGTCCATTTTATCCATGGAAGAAGAATATAGTGAAGCACAAAGGATTTTCTTCTAGCAAAATAGGTGCATCCAAGAGATATATGGCCAAAAGATTGGGTAAGCTAGAATTATACCAGCACTCATCCTTATTTGGAAAAAGTCCGAGAAGTAGCAAAGGAATATCAAACCCCGTACGAAGTTATCCGAGAAAAGATCACTCAAGACATCTTTAGATTAATGTTGCGGATTACTTCTCTCAATCTAAAGGAGAAGGAACACAGTGAAGAAAGACCGTCAAGTTTCAGGCGTTACTACACAAGATCTTTGAAAAGATGTCTAGAAGACAAACCCAGAGAATCAATGGAAGATAATTATCTAAATCCCTGCTAATCCCATAATAATCCCACAGTACCTACCAAAAAACTCAAAAATATCATCTACCCATGCCAAGATAAATTTTTACATCTTTCCATACTATCCGGGCCCCACTTTCACATGCTTCCATATGCCTCCACATGCTTCGTCACATGCAGCATCCAACTTTCACATGTTCCCACATGCTCTCACATACTTTCACATGCTATACCATGTGTATTTCACCTCTTTCATATGTTTTCAGGAGTTCTTTTAGTTGCTTTGCATAAGGTCCTTCACATGTAAAAATGGACCCACTTGTAGATAGGTTTGCCATGTAAGATAGGTTTATTTTGTAATATAAGTTTGTCTTGTAGTAACCTCCTAGTCCTATATAAAGGAGGCCATGTAGTAGTTGTAAGATCATCGGGTAACCTTTGTAAACCTTTGTGATATATACATATGAGTTCCTTCTAAATTTCCTCTTATTCTTTCTTTCGAATGGATGGAAAGGCCGGTCCATGTATGAAAATAGAGTAAGAATACTCTAAGAGTTAGCTTATTGGAGTACAAAAGTTTTCCGAGTTATAACAGCTAAAGTTGGTTATAGTACAAATGTTTCTGAGTTGTGTAGCTTGGAAAGCCGTCCCTTGTGGGTTGTTGAAGCCTGCCCCTTTGTAGGAAAACATTTGCGACCACAAGCAAATTAACTGTTAGTGTAGCTTGGCAAGCCGTCCCTTATATTGAAGCCAGCCCTTTTGTAGGGAAACTTTTGTATCTATTTTTAGTTTGCTTTCTTGGAGTCTCTTGCTTTGTTCTCTTGCTATGGTAGCCTTAAGCTATGATATTTATCATATTTGTAACATTGTGTGAACTATTTGAGCCATGTTTGAGGCTGCATAGAGGTTTAATCCATGAATGAACTTGATAAATGCTATTCTGTGATGAAGTTGCCGATTAGAGCTAAGATAGCACACTTTGCACATGCCTACACTTTAGCATGTTATTTATACCAGTCCAGGAGCATGAGATTTGTTATTCGTTCATCACATACATATGTTCTTATTTATTTCCTTTTGTGTGATATGATTGGACTGGATGCCTGTGACCATGCCGGGCGAATTGTGTTGTTATGCTTGTGACCACGTCGGGCGGATTATGTTGTTAAGCTTGTGACCACACCGGGCAAATTATGTTGTTATGCCTGTGACCGCGCCGGGCAGATTGTGTTATTATGCCTGTGACCATACCGAGCGGATTGTGTTATTATGCTTGTGACCATGTTGGGCAGATTGTGAGTATCGACACGTATTGTCCGTGCAGCACGTGTGTTGTCCGTGCAGCACGTGTGTTGTCCGTGCAGATACAGATATTGCTATTATGGCACGTGAGTTGTCTGTGCGGTTGATATTGAGCATGTGACCATGACAGGCGGTTTATGATATTGAGCCTGTGACCATGCCGGGCTGGTAGCACGTTGAATTGGCCATGCTTACGTGTGGATAGGGATCCACCCCCCTAGGATCACCCTCTCATGTTTCTCTCTTGATGGTATACACGCAAATTGTGAGAAACCGACGGGTTTCTGGTTGACGTGAGCTCTAGGAGAGCTAGGTACTGTTATTTGATTATGATGCATGCTGCAACAGGCCTTATTGGCTTATGGTTATTGGATCGGGTTGTGCGCCGCAACGGATTGATATTTGGGTTTTGCATTTCATCTTTACTTGAAATTTCCTCGACTGTTTACCTTACTTGCATATTTTCCTTATATGTTAGATATTCGACTGAGCAGAACACTTTAAAATAAAGAATTGTGAGCATCAAAGTGGTTTTACCTGAGATTTTTGATTTTATATCATATATCTGTTCTATACTTGTTGAAATCACAAACTACACAGGTGTTAGTGAGTATCTTCTAAATTTCTTTCTTCTTTTACCTCGCCAAGTTTAGTTAGGATATTTATTGAGTACAAGGGGTTAGTTTACTCGTACTACACTTCTGCACTTTGTGTGCAGATCTTGGAGTTGTTGCTGCTGTGTATGGCGGGAGCTGGCATTGAAGATGTACCCGCATTTTAGTTATGATTATCACTTGTCCTTGGTAGCTTTAGATTCAAATTCTATTCATGTACAATCCAAACATATGTTTTAATTATTTCAGTTCAGATTTTTTGTAAAATCTAAGTCTTTGTGACTCATGACTTGTACTACCACTCTTTGAGGAGATGTATAAAATTCAGTTATTTTATTTTTGACTCTAATCATTATCATTATATTATGTTTTATTTTTTATTTGGCTTACCTAGCCGGTTGGGTTAGGTGGCATCACGACGTGCTGGTTTTTGGGTCGTGACAAGTTGGTATCAGAGCTCTAGGTTCATAGGTTCTACGAGTCATGAGCAATTGTCTAGTAGAGTCTTGCGCATCGATATGATGACGTCCATACCTATCTTCGATAGGCTACAGGGCATTTAGGATACACTTCCCTTCTTTCTTTCCTTATTATGCGAAATTGATTCAGCTTGAAGCATATCTATCTGAATTCCTTCCACTCATTTATATGCGCAAATGAGCACTCAGTATCAGCTGTACATAGATGGCTTGTGGATTCCATGGATGAGATGCGAGATGTGTTTTTTGTATTTTTGTGATGGGCCAATCTGGAGGAGTTGAGACCCGATTTGGACCACAGCTTAGACTCGGTAGTTTCAGTTGTGTGAGCATGTGCATTTGGACTTCTATATTTTTTGTAGTGTCCCTATGAGTGGGACTGGTGGCTCAGTGAGTGGTTGGATGGCTATATGATGAGTAGGATGTGACTGCAGGATATGTTTAGATGGTTTGAATGTGACGGGAAGAGTTTGCTTGAGATGCGAAAAGGACTATTGGATGCTCGATTTCTGTGGATGTATCATACACTCTTGAGTTATTGAAACGACCCGGCCGGTCTTTTTGAGAGTTGTAGCCCTGTTCCCCTATTTATTGCTCAGTCTCAAGGTTGAAAGCTTAAGTTGAAATGGTTGACTGGATGCTGACTTATGGGTAAACGACTTCGAAATGGAGTTTTGATGGTTCTGTTAGCTCCGTCGGGTGACTTTGGAAAGAATGTGTTCAAATTATGATTTGGAGGTCCGTAGTGGAATTAGGTTTGAAATGGCGAAAGTTGAAAATTTTGAAATCTGACCGAGAGTGGACTTACTGGATACCGGGCTCGAATTGGGGTTCCGGGAGTTGGAGTAGGTTCTGGTGTCATTTGAGACTTGTGTGCAAAATTTGAGGTCAATCGGACGTGATTTGATAGGTTTCAACATCATTTGTAGAAATTAGAATTCCTTAGTTTTCAATAGGCTTGAATTGAGGTGCGATTTATGTTTTTGATGTTTTTTGATGTGATTTAAGGGCTCGACTAAGTTCCTATCCTCTTTTAGGACTTATTGTTTTGTTTGGTTGAGGTCCCAGGGCCTCCAGTGGAGTTCAGATGGTTAATGGATCAAATTTGGCTTAAGGTTTATGTTGAGGTGCTGCAGATCTGGTGTCATTGCACCTGCGGTGGGATTGGCCGTAGGTGCGGAGCCATAGAAGCGGCTAAGCTTGCGCAGTTGCGAAGAAGAGAAAGGTCACTGGTGGTCGCAGGTGCGAAAACATTTCTATAGATATGGATGCGCATCTACGCAAAGTCGATCGTAGAAGCGGATTTGGACGGGGAGCATGGGAGTCATAGAAGCGAGGAATGGTTCACAGGTGCGGTCCTGCAGGTGCAAAGCTGGGACCTCAGGTGCGCTTGGTCGGCTATTAAGTGAGTTTCGCAGAAGCGAGTTTTTCTCGGCAAAAGCGGAAGCGTAGGTGCGAGCCCGGCTCCGTAGGTACGGAAATGCCTAGGCAATGTTTAAATTCGAGGATTTCCAAGATTTTCTTCATTTTAGACATTTCAAGCTCGGGATTAGGCGATTTTGAGAGGATTTTCGAGGGGTTTCTTAAGGTATGTCACTTGTGGTTTAATTTATTCAACAATTATGTTTCCCTATTGATTTTCCCACTTAGATTGTGTGGTTTTGAGGTGTAATTTTAGGAGTTGAGGCTAGGGATTTGGAGAGTTTAAATTGGGAATTTGGAGAGTTGCTGAAAGAATATGATATCACCATATTATATCATCGAGCGAAGGCCAATGTGGTGGATGATGCATTGAATAGCAAGGCTAAGAGTATGGGCGGTTTGACATATTTACCGGTAGCGGAGAGGCCACTAGACATGGAATTTTATGGTTTGGCCAATCGGTTGTGAGTTTGGATGTTTCGAAGCCTAGTCGGGTTCTTGTTCGCGTTGTAGCTCAGTAATCGTTGTTGGACCATATCAAGGCTTTCCAGCCTCACTTGTTGGTGTTGAAGGACACAGTGCAACGGGATGGACCTAAGTAGGTTGTGATATGTGCTGATGGCATCAGATGGCTTTAAGGATGGATTTCCGAATGTCAATAAGTTGAGAGATTTGGTCCTTGAAGAGGCTCACAGCTCGCGCTATTCCATGCACCAGGTGTCACAAAGATGTACCGTGAATTGAAATAATGCTATTGGCAGCGGAGAATAAACAAATATATTGTTGCTTACATCTCTCGATGTTTAAATTTTCAACAGATGAAGTACGAGCATCAGAAACTGAGAGGGTTGACTCAGAGATTGGAGATACCATAGTGGAAGTGGGAGCGCGTCACTATGGATTTTGTGGTAGGCTTACCATAGACCTTGAAGACATTTGACGCAGTCTGGGTTATTGTGGACCAGTTGACTAAGTACGCACATTTCATTTCGGTGGTACTTCCTATTCTTTAGAGCGGTTGGCTCAGATTTACATCCGAGAGATTATCTGCTTGCATCGTGCGCCCATTTCCATCATTTCTGACCGAGGAACGTAGTGCACATTGCAGTTTTGGTGCCTAGTGCAGCGAGAGTTAGCACACAAGTTGAGTTGAGTACGACATTCCTTCCTCAAATGGACGGGCAGTCCGAGCGCACTTTTCTGATCTTGGAGGATATGTTACGTGCCTGTGTTATGGATTTCGAAGGTTCATGCGATTAGTTTCTTCCATTAGCAGAGTTCACCTACAACAACCGCTTTCATTTGAGTATCCAGATGGCTCCTTATGAGGTCTTATAAGGGAAAATATGTCATTCTCTAGTTGGCTGGTTTGTGCCTAGGGAAGCTAGGTTGTTGGGCACTATTTGGTCTAAGATGCCTTGGAGAAGGTGAAGTTGATCTAGGAGCAGCTCCTCATGACACAGTCTAGAAACAAAAGTCATACTGATAGAAAGGTTTGTGATGTTGCATATATGGTGGGTGAGAAGGTTTTGCTCAGAGTTTTGCCCATGAAGGATGCGATGAGGTTCGGGAAGAAGGGCAAGTTAAGCTCTCGGTATATTGGTCCCGTTGAGGTGCTTGAGAAAGTTGGGGAAGCGGCTTATGACTTGCATTGCCACCTAGTCTATCGATTTTCCATCCAGTGCTTCATGTTTCTATGCTTCGAAAGTATTATGGTGATCCGTCACATGTTCTGGACTTCAGCAACTGCAGCTAGACGAGGATTTGAGTTATGATGTGGAGCCGATGGCTATTTTGAGCTTTCAGCTTTGAAAGTCGAGGTCAAAGAATATAGCACCAGTGAAGGTACAATGAAAAGGTCAGCTAGTTGAGGAGGCTATATGGAAGTCCGAGCAGGAGATGCGAGCATATATCCCCACCTATTTGAGACTCTAGGTATGATTCTAGACCCGTTCGAGTTTGAACGTTTGTTTAAGAGGGGAGAATCTGTTGATAAGGCCAGTCGTTTTGTGAATTATAGCCCTGATTCCTTATTTATTTCCTCTGCTATGTCCATTCGTGGTTATGTGGCTTGATGGGATAGTTGTATTGGTTTCATGGAAAGTTTCAGAGTGAATTGGGATACTTAGTCCCAAAGTTGAAGGCTTAGTTGAAAGAGTTTACCGAAGTCTGACTTTTCTGTAGACGACTCGGGAATGGAGTTTTGATGGTTCCAGTAGCTTCGTATGGTGATTTTGGGCTTTTGTGTATGTCCGGATATTGATTTGGAGGTCTGTATGTTGGTTTGAGGCTTTTTGGTGAAAGTTGGAAAGTTGAAGGTTTGGAAGATTAAGAGGTTTGATTGAGAGTTGACTTTGTTGATATCGGGTTTGGATTTTGGTTTTCGTGAGTTGGAATAGGTCTGTTGTGCCATTTGGGACTAGTTGCAAACATTGAGGTTATTCGGAGTTTATTTTATATGGTTCGGCATTAGTTTTAGAAGTTGGAGGTTCATTAGGCTTGAATTAGGGTACTATCGTGATCTGGATGTTGTTCGGTGAGATTTGAGGCTTCAAGTAAGTTCATAGCATGTTTTAGGACTTAGGTAAATGCTGAAGGTTGCAGGTTCTAGTGTTATCGCACCTGCGAGGATTTGGCCGCAGGTGCGAGGCCGCAAAAATGGCTCGATGATTACAGAAGCGAAATTGGCTGGAGCTGGAGAAGGCCGCAGATGCGAGGGATTTTTGCAGAAGCAGAGTTTGACTGGATAGGTTTGAGTCGCAGATGCAGAAGGGATCCGCAGGTGCGGATGCGCAGGACCGGGGGTATGACCTGTAAGGCCCCGTAATATTTTACTAGAACCCGGTATTCCGTGGGGAGTTAGGCTAATGCGTTTGAGTGCTGTAAAAATTTTTCACGGCGAGCAAGTTCGCCGTGGTATGGACTTTTTGTGTTGTACAGTACGTCGGGGATTTGAAGGAAATTTTTTGTAAAACATGGTGTTTTTGCGGTCCAATATGCGACAACAGATTCTCTTCGTGGACCGTAGATCGGCTGCAAAGTGCAACAGAACTTGAGCCTATTTTTGAAGATCATTTTGCGTTCAAGTATGTGGCCGCATAATCATTTCGCGAGCCGCACAATATGTCGCAGAACGAGCATGAGGATTTTCGGAGGGAGATTCACGGTGCGTTATGAGACCACATTACCATTCTACGGGCCGCATAATGGTCGCAGACCTGACCATGCCTGCCCAATTTTAGGGACTATTTTTGCGATTCCCTCCGCATGCTCATTTTCCGGTCTGTTCTGCGGCCGTAAACCAGACTTCGTATACTTATGTTTGAAAATTTTTGACCAGATCCCATTTTTATAAAACGACCTTGGGGGGTTTTACCCGATCCTTGCTAAAGTCTTGGAAAATTCACAAGGTCTTCATCTTAGACGTAAGGTTCCATACCCTAGTCTTCAGTTTCGAATTTGGGGTAGAAGATGGGTATTGGGGAGTGTGATTCTTGGGTATGCGAGTGTTATTTATGCATGCATGTACCAACAAGGTTGGTGGAAAGGTTGTTCAGCTCAAGTGGGTAAACATTGAGTTGCGGGATGAAGGAATCCACCATAGAAGAACCTTGAAATCATAATGTGCACCTAGTGTTTGATAAAATGCTTAAATGAGTTGAACCCACTAATATCTTTCTAATTATGGTTCAACTTTATCATGTATCTAAATAGGTAGAAGTTGCTAGGATTACTGGAACATTGTAGTAACTTAAGAAAAGCTCAAAGCAAGGTATGTTGGCTGAATTTCTCTCTTAGACTGGAATCCCACGATTTTCTCGTAAGTCTCAAGTATTCATGTTACGAGTTATTCACTATAAATTTTACCATTCCGAATAAATTTTGTGTCGAAAGATATATGTTCAAAATGTGTTCCTAATGCTCTTATCATATTATGTTATCCTTCGAAAATGTGTTCAAAGTATGGGTTGTGTACTAAAATGTTATGTATTCGAGTCGTGTTTCAAATGAAAGTTAGTATGTTAAATTGTGGAAGAAGATTCAGTGTGGTTAAGACTCTTATTTTCTCATGTGTACACTTAAAGTCTTGATTAGAAATGACTTGTTGTTTATAATCCATGATGATCTTTGAAAGTGAAAGGGGTGAGCATGAAATATGAAATACACCAACATGCCAAGAATGATATACATTTTTGCCCACTAGTGCCAATGAAATGGATAGATGAGTAAAAGATTATGAAATGAGCTGAAAATCCTTTATATAATAAAAAATTTTGGAGTATCATTAGCCACCGAGGAAAGGTATGTTGAAATAACCTAACTCCGAAACTACACGTGCCGATGTAGGAGTGATTGAGGGGTAAATTCATGTACTACTGTGTTGAGGATATTCCCCTTAAATGGGATGAGATTGATGTATTGAGATTATTCCCCTTAATTGGGATGTGATGATTGCTAGCGGAGTGTGATGTCGATCCACACATCATTATGGTGAGACGACCTAGCCTATCGCATCGAGATCGGATGCCATGCCACGCACATGGTGGTGATTTTGATTGTGATTGGATGTCTTTGGTGAGACGGCCCAGCCAATCAGGCCGTGATCGGACTCCGTGCTAAAAACACAATGGTATATCGGTACTAGAGATCTCCCAACCTAAAATATTGAAATTTTACTTGAAAATGTATCTTGCTCCTAACTCGATGCTTTGGTATTATTTGAAGCTTTCAGTTTGATCCTATGATTGTTTCTCCTTGCATTGTTACTCGTTCTATTGAGGAGTCTTACATACTAGTACTATTCCATATGTACTAATGTCCCTTTTGCCGGGGGCGCTGCATCTTTAATGGATGCAGGTGGTTCCACAGCAGGCGGCATTGATCGGTGATAGAGGTACACCCTCTTCCTTCTAACTTGGTGAGCCCCACTTCATTTCGGGGTCGTGTATCTTTTGTTCCTCATGTATTATGTTTTGAGGTATAGCCAGGGCCTTGTTGCCTGTAGTATCATAAAACTCTTTTCTTTATGTTAGAGGCTTCGTAGACATTATGTGGCTTGTACATTGGTGTTGGGAATGTCAAACTAGAATTGTTGTAATTGTATCACATGTTCAACTTCAAACTATAAATGTGTAATGTATTTTTGGAAATTATAAATGAAGTAAATAAAGGTAATGAGGTTGTGTTGTTCACGTGATCATCTTATTTTCTAATTAATGGGAATGCACCTTCACTTTATTCATGGGTAAGTTCAAGTAGAAAGCATCTAGCAAGCTTGCTTGACTGAGTTATCTTGGTTGACCGCTGGTCGTGCTCCCCGAGGTCAAGGCGTGACATGACCGTAGCGGGTGTGGAATGGGGACAGCATGTGCGCAGGTGCGGAACATAATTAGTCATTTTTCTCATTTTGGATTTGTGGAGACTGTTAGTTACAATTGAAGAGGTATGTGAAGCTGAATCACTTTTGATGTTAGATATTGATTACCCAATTGATTATTACCCCAACTTTATGTGAATTTGAAATGAAATTTGGGGATTTTAGACTATGATTTTGGAAAGTAAAATTTGGTGGTTTGGGGGTCGATTTATGGATGGAATTGGATAAAATTACTATGGTTGGACTCGTAATTGAATGGGTATTCAGAATTTATGAATTTTGTCAGGGTCCGGGGTGCGAGCTTGGGGTTGACTTATTGGGTTGACTTTGCATATTTGATTCAAGACATTAGCTTTATAATTTAGGATAATTTCCTATTGCTATTATTGTTGGTATTATGTTGTTTTGACTAGATTTGAGTCGCTTGGAGGCTGATTTGTGAGGCAAGGGCTTTTTGGAGTATTGAGTTGCGTGTTTTGAGGTACCTAACATTCTTTAACTTGGAATTGAGGGTAATTACCCATGGGAACCATGTTATTTGTGATTTTTTGGGGTTATGCACATGCTAAGCGATGGGCGTGTGGGCGTGCATCGGGCTAATCATGATTCGGGTTGACTTTCGGACTATGTTGCTGTCATACCTTATTTTATCTTTGTTTTCCCTACTTGTTAGATTTATTGAGCTATGATTCAGGCTAGAAATCATATTTAGGCTATGTGGTTATTTGTTTGATACTTAATGAGGCTATTTCTATTGTTTTGGGTTATCTAACTTAACTGTAATTATACACTTAGTCATGGTTCTTCAATTCCATATCATATCTCAGTCACTGTTCATCATTCATTATTACATCGCATGTTGATATTGTTTTTCCATATGTGGTGTTGTTGGGCTGAGTGATATGAGAATGTGAGCCCTTGAGACTTGATAGGTTGATGACTGAGATGGGCCTTAGAGCCGTGTTGAGAGTGTTATTTGGATCGGGCTGCACGCCGCAGCAGGCCATGTAGGCTTTTTATTAGCGCTTAGGAAGGATCCGCCCCTCTTGAGTCTGACATACCAGCAGTGACCGCAGGCACAGTGATATACATACACATGTTTTAGTGAGGGACATTGATCCAGCCACTCGTACAGTGCTGAGTGATTGTGTGCATGTGATGAAGTGTGCATTTGAGATAGATAGATTGATTATGTCGAGATTGAGAGCGTCTGCGGATACCACTAAGAAATTATTCATTTAACATGCATACATGACATGTAGGCATAAGGATGTATCATTCCTCATACTAGATGGTAAGTGAAATGGTCTTATTAGTGTTGGAACTTTAATTGTTAAACCTGAAAGCATGTCTAGATCCCTACAATGTAAACGAGCTGATTATGATAATTCCTTTGAGTTACTTATTGTTACTGTCATCATTATATCTGTGTTGTCCTTAATATTGGTTCTAACTGTTTTCTTCTTAGCTCATTACTGCTTTCATCCCAAGGTTAGTTCTATTAATTATTGATTACATAGGGTCGGTTGTACTCATACTACACTTTGCGCTTCGTGTGCAGATCCAGCTACATCTGGACGTGGTGATTTCTAGAACCGTGTTGGTACTAGTATTTTGAGACTTCGAGGTAGCTCCTATGACGTCCACAGACCTTGACTCTCTTTCCTTTATTTCCCTTATTGTTGTTCTATTGTCCAGACAATTGTACTAAGGATTTGGTTTGTATTTTGATACTTAGCAGTGCTCATGTATTTGTTGACACCAAATCGTTGGGATGATTGTAGTAGTATTGTCAATGTGTTCATGATATTTCCACTATCGAGTTTATTATACTAGGTTTATTCAAATTTATAGTTAATATGTAACTGTTGGCTTGCCTAGCAAGTAGTGTTAAGCACCGTTGCGGCTCTAGTTGGAGTTGGTCCGTGCAAAAAGTATTACAAATTCATAGTTAGAAGAGGAAAAATCCGACAATTTTATCAACATTTTTAATTAGATTTTCCCATATTAAACACAAACCATAGTATGTCTACAGAGCCTTTAAATGACATGAGAATATTATGGAGATTCCGGTGACAAGTGTCAACACAAACATACAGCTTCGATGTATTGTAGGGCTCATTGAATCAGCTGAGAAGAGGGTACACCTATCAAGAACTTGAGCCACCTATTGCGGAGCTAACTGCATCCATTAAAGATGCAGCGTCCCAGCAAAAGAGATGTTAGTACATATGGAATAGTACTAGTATTAATGCCTAAATACCATCTCGTAAAATAGAATGCCAACATCAGAAGGAGAGAAGCATGAAAGCAGCAAGATATAATGACCCGACTGGTCCTTTCAAGATTTAGCATTCCATTTGGTGGTTTGAGATCTTGAGAAACTTCATATGATGTATTGTTACTTGCATGGTTGGTCGGTTTTGGCTTTCGTGCAATTCGAGATCGATTTAGAAGGATGATCCTTGTATTAGAAACTTACGAGGTAAGAGTTGACCAGGGTTTGACATTTTTGTAGACGACTCCTGAATGGTAGATTGATGATTCCAATAGCTTCATATGGTGATTCTTGACTAAGGCGTATGTTCGGATTTGGATTTGGAGGTCCGTAGGTTGATTTGGTTTTTTTTGGTGAAAGTTGAAAAGTTGAAGGTTTTGAAGGTTGGCGGTTTGATTGGGAATTGACTTTGTTTATATCATATTCGGATCATGATTCCGGGAGTTGGCATAGTTATGTTGTGTTATTTAGGACTCGGATGCAAAATTTGAGCTCATTCGGAATTGGTTTGATGTGTTTTAGCATTAGTTTTAGAAGTTGGAAGTTCATTAGTTCATTAGGCTTGGATCGATGTACAATTCGTGGTTTTGGTGTTGTTTGATGTGATTTAAGGCTTCGAGCGAGTTCGTATTGTGTTTTTGGATTAGTTAGTGTGTTTTGACGGGGTCCCGGGGACCTTGGGTGTGTTTCAGATGGGCTATAAGCCATTTACCTCTTCTCTGGAATTGTTGTTTTGCTGGTGTCAGATGTTGTTCATTGTGATCGCGAACATCACTTTGCATTCGCGTAAGGTACTGTGGAGGCAAACATAATTTGTTCTTCTTGTTCGCGAATATGTGACCGCGTTCGTGAAGCTTGAAAGACTTATGTCATTGCGTTCGCGTGCTAGGTTCTGTGATCCCGCTGAAGTAAAGGCGGGAAGGGCATCAGGCAATTTTCCCTTTGCATTCGCAAGTTTGTAGACAAGGTCACGTACGGGTTGAGGTCTCTGTCACCGCATTCGCAACCGGTGTGTCACGTTCATGTAGCACGTTTTTGTGGCTGATGAGTTTTGTTCTTTCCTATCGCGTGGGAATTTTCGCGATCGCAATGTATAATACCTGGGCAGAATATACAAGTACTATATTTCGAAGGTTATGCTATTTTATAACTTTTTGAGTTAGAGAGCTCGGATTTGGGCAATATTTGAGGTGATTTTCACGTTTTAGATTGGGCTAAGTATTCTTGACCCGCATTTGATTATATTTCATGATTACATCCTTCTTTTTTATCATTTAATGAGTGATTTGAATTGGAGAAATTTTCTAAAACATAAAATAATGATTTGAAGGCCGATTTGAGGTCGAAATTTGACGATTTTGGTATGGTTGGACTCGTATCGAAATGGGTATTTGGATTTTATTGGTTTCGTCGAGTTTCGAGGTGCGGGCCCAGAGTTAAATTTTTAGTTTTCATTAAAGATCAAAGCTATATTATCCGAAATTGTTTCCTACGACTTTTATTTATGATATTAAGTTATTTTGGTAAGATTCGAGCTGGCTGGAGGTTGTTTCACATGTGAACGTCTTTTTAGAGTATTGATTTAGCTTCTTTAAGGTAAGTATCTTGCCTATCTTTGTGTGGGGGAACTATAACCTTAGGAATTGGGTTGATTGCATTATTTGAATTATGTGAAAGAAGTGTAAGCGAGGTGACGAATGTGTACTCGAGCTTATCTGTGGTTCTCTGACCAATTAGACTCCTGGGCTTCTTTCATGTATTAATTAAAATTGTCATATCATGTTATATTCCTCCATCTTATGTTACTCTTACATGCTTTATTTGATGTTTTTAGTACATGTTCTATATTTTATTTGCAAAAACTATTATATGCTTATTTGAAGTTGTTACCTCTTTTATTGTCATGTTACCTCTTTTATTGTTGAATGGTTCTTATTTGAAGTAGCTATCATATGGTGTCCCTTCATAGTCGAGTTATCCTAATGCATTTAGACATAGTTGCTATTTCATGCCACATCTTACATTGTTAGCTTATGTCATACACTAGAATTTGAAGTTGCAATTTCATGGAAATACCTTCATTACTGAGTTTGTTCTTAAGTAATTAATGGAAGTTGAAGTTATTGAGATACATTAACCCTGTTCTAGTTGAAGCAGTTGTTAAATGGATTATGTTTCATTTTTGAGTTATTTTCCCCCTTTCATTTTGTTGTTATTGAGATTCTTGTACACATTGTGGTTGAGCCGTGGGCTATGTGTTGTGGTGATATTGGTATTGTTGTTTTAAAATGGTTGTGGCCTATGGGCACTTGTGGTACGAGTTAATATATTGTGTTGTTTTGATGTTAGCACATTTGGGGGTGTTGTGTGGATTGATTGTTGTTGTTGGAGTATAAGGGTGGCTTCTCACTGTTGTTGATTGTGCATAGTGATACGGGTGGCTATTGATACACTGTCAGGGCGGAGTGATATGGGAGGCTGAGCACGCTCATAAGTTGCTTAAATGTCGTCTTGCCTTCCACGAGAGGTTACGGGCTCGAACAACTTATATGATCAAGATATTAAGTGTAGAAGGTGTATTGGATGTTGTTAGGGTCTAAGGAGAACCCTAGAACTAAGCCAAGTTGAGAGCTATGCAATGGGCTAAAGTTTCAAAAATATTCGCACAAGATCCGACTTCAAACGCATGCATCTGCAAAAATATAAAGACTTCAGTGGTGATATACCTATAAAATTAAAGCTCTTTGAGTCTAGTTTGCAAGGCATCAATCCGTTTGTCGTTTGGATATGTATATAGAACGTTATGGCAAATTTACCGGATCTACGCCATATGCGCGCCCAGATGCGTGGCCGCGAATAGATGGGGATTTCTGGCTTGTGTGTGCGGCCAGATGTGCGGTCACTTGCCCAGGTGCGCGGCCGTGCACGTAGGAACCCTATAAAAACCCCCAAGGTCAGGGAGAGAGAGTGGCTAAGTCATTTCTTCAAGACTAAGGCTTTTTCTCCATCACCAATCCAGCCAAGGCTTCCAATACACACCTAAGGTAGAGTTTTTAAGTGTGTTTTTATGATAATTTGACTTCTCAATCACTAGTTACAACAAGGGTTTGATTTGATCCCATAAGTCTTTAAAATTTCAAGAACATCCCAAAAGTTGTCTTTCAAGATTTGGTCTACAAGAGGTAATCTTTCACCCTTAAACCTACATGCATGGATTGTTAGTGAATATATGAGCAAGAAATATGTACTAGCAATTATGGGATGGTGATTGGAAGCCATAAGTTCTTAACCTTGATAATTGGGTGTTGTACAGATTTTTTTTTTGTAATGAGTTATTTAGTAAAATTTGGTGGATGTGAGTTCATTGATGATTATAATGGAGCTAAGAATGTAGTTAGTGGACGAAGGATGTTTTAGTATCTCTTGTTGGTGGAAAGGAGGGATTATTGGATGAAGAAACATAATTACTAGAGGTTGTAGAAAAATATGTATATTAGATTTTTGATAAAAAGTCAAAAGGACTTAAAGGATAGAAATCTTGCTAATATTGGTGCAATTGTGTTGCATTTTTTTAGATTGATGTTGTTTAGTGTGTTGGACCATCGTAGTATTATTAAGGGGCGAATTTCAAGTATGTTGGCTAAAACTTCTCTCTTAGAATTGAATTCCATGATGTTCCTGTAAGTTTCAAGTATGGCTGGCCCAGTTCCCTAATTCCCATGGTCCGAGTTGTTCCTAATAAATTCTGTTATCCCGATTAAGCAAAGTGTCGAAAGATGTATGTACTCCAAACGTGTTCCAATTACTCCCATCTCACCATGATCTCCTTTGGGAATATGTTCGAGCATGGTTTATGTGTTAAAGCGTTATAACTTCAATTCATGTTTCAAATGAAAGTCCATTATGCTTAATTTGGAAAGAATACTCAATGCGCCTAAAACTCTTGTTGTTCATATACTTACGTAAGGCCTGATTTCAAATGCTCTTATGGTTGATAATCTATAAAGATGCTTGAAAGTGAGAGAAGTGAGTTGGAGATATAAAGTGTGGCCACCGTGCCAAGAATGAAAGTTATACTTGTGGCCAATGATCCAATGAAAAGAACTGATGTGTGCAAGATTATGAAATGAGCCTTGATTCAATTGTTCCAAATTGAATCCAAAAATAGATTTTCCTAAAAGGCTCATGTACTCAATTCGTGTTCAAATGTGGCTGTTCTAAACTAACACCTATGATTTTAACCATTGTTTCAGTCGTAAATAACCATGCTCTCTTTTATAAGTATTTGCAATGTGTTATAAACTCTTCCGTTCTCATGAGTAAAGGCTATGGAGTTATTTAATGTTTTAAATGCTCTTAATGATCTATGGCTACCCATGGCAAGTAAAAGGAAGTGATAGTATGGACATGAAATGTGGCTTCTTACTACCTTAAATGTGATGTTAATCATGTCGCTTGAGCTTATATATGGTAGTATGCGTAATGATGTGTTATGAGCCCTATAGATGGTCTATGAAACGCATAGGTGTATTGTATAGGTGATCCTATGGACGGTGTATGAAAAACGCATATGTGTATTGTATAGGTGATCCTATGGACGGTCTATGCAACGCATATGTGTATTGTATAGGTGATCCTATGGATGGTCTATGAAACTCATAGGTGTATTGTATAGGTGATCCTATGGACGGTCTATGAAACTCATAGGTGTATAGCATAGGCAATCCTATGGACGGTCTATGAAACGTATAGGTGTATCGTATAGGTGATTTTATGGACGGTCAAATGAAACACATAAGTGTATTGTATAGGTGATCCTGTGGATGGTTTGTGAAACGCATATGTGCATGTTAAGAGAAGGCTATGGACGGTCAGGTGAGACGCATAGGCAGCACGAACAATAGATGCCAATTTCATTGCCTTTGTTTGTACATGTTGTTACATGTACATTATATTTTGTATCGCACACATAGTTCATATAACTCACTTGATCTCCAAAGAAGTGCAGAATGATGTAAGTATAATGAGTCTTGACATGTGATTCAATGGGTCGTTTCATAGTTTCTTGATGTACTTCATTTGCCTCTTATTTGAGTTACTGTATTTTCATATGTTGTTCTATTTTCCTTACATACGAGTGCTATTCCAGATGTACTCACGCCCCTTTACGCAGGGGCACTGATTTTTTAATGGAGGTAGGTGGTTCCACAGTAGGCGGCATCGATCGATGATAGTAGTACATACTTCTCTCAGCAGACTTGGTGAGCTCCACTTCTTTTCGGGGTCTTGTGTCTTTTTGCTTCATGTGTAAAGTGTTTTGAGGTATAGCCGGGGCCTTGTTGCCAACACTTCCATACTACTCTTTTGTTGTACTTAGAGGCTCCGTAGACATAGTGTGGGTTGTATCTTGATTTTGGCAAACCAAATTCAAACTAGAAATGTTGGAATTGCGTCACATGTTTTCACTGCTAAACTATGAATGTGTAAAAATATTTTGGAAGGAAGAAAAAATCGTGAACGAATTTATCAATGGTAAGGTGATTGGGGTTGATTATGAAATCCTCTCAATGTCAAAATAATGGGATACATCTCCACTCTATTCATGGGTAAGGTCGAGTAGAAAGTATATAGCAGGCTTGCTTGATCGGGTTATCTCGGTTGAGCACTGGTCGCGCTCCCCAAGGTCAGGGCATGACAATAATGTGTTATTGTCTGGGCGAAGTGATACGTTTGACTATTGTGTTATTGTCTGAGCGGAGTGATTTGGGTGGCTACTTTGCTAAATGTCTGGGCTAAGCGATACAGGTTACTATTATGATATTGTCAATACAGAGAGATAAGGGTGGCAATATCGGGGTTGATATGAGACGTCCTGGGGGCACAATGTTGATGATATTCGTGTGATGGTGTGATTTTCCTTTTATGTGTTATGAACCTTACGTGACTTGTTGTATCATTTCCAATGGGCTACTCAATAACTTTGATATTACTTGCTGACTTGGACTGTAAATAGTAAACTCGCACAAGCGTACACCGTAGATGTCGTTTACACCACGCCGGGCGGATTGTGGTATTGAGCCTGTGACCACATCGGGTGAATTGTGATTGTGAGCCTGTGACCATGCCGGGCGGATTGAGATATTAGCACGTGAGTTGTCCGTGCGGTCATGATTGATAATATGGGCACGAGGTGCCATGAGCATATGATTTGTGATTTGGGACTCGTGACTTGTGTTTGTGAGATGAGGTATCTCGGAGTAATTTTCTTGTGAAACATGTGTTAGAGTGGTCTGATTATTCAGTTGTCATTTGTTTTCCTTAATTGGTTTCACTAGTACTTTAACGGTGTTCGGATTACTTTATTGTTCATATCACATGTTTATTCCCTATTTCTATTTACTGATTCTTGTTTCCATTATTAGCTTTACACTTGTACACTTCACTGGTTATTATGACTAGTAGGTGTCATGACTTGTACCTCGTCACTATTCCACCGAGGTTAGTCTTGATACTTACTGGGTACTGACCGTAGTGTACTCATACTACACTTACGCATATTTTTCTATGCAGATCCAGGTATTAGATATAACGGACTCAGGCAGAGTCAGCTTCTTGATCGCGAGGGTTCAAGGTAGAGCTGCTTGGTCGTCGCAGCCCCTTGGGTCATGAAATAAGAAAAACCATTAATTCTAAATGCCATGTGAAAAAATAATCAATTTTCCAATAAGAAATAACATTTTTTTTGTTGGGAGATCATTAGCCACCAATCACCACCAAGCACGAGGCATGGAGTCCGATTATCGCTCGATCGGCTAAGGCGTCTCACCCCAATGTATGCATGTGGAGATAGATACCTAATACCACCGTGCACAAGGCACAAAGTCCGATTTCCGCTTGATCAACTAAATCGTCTCACCATGAATGAATATGGATCAACATGGTGATATGAATAAAATGTAACAATACGAAGGAGGAATCACCATGTGCGCGGCATGGTATCCGATCACCACCTGATCGGCTAACTTGACAATGTCGTGTGGGTCGACATAGTGATATGAATAGATGTTAGCCATAAACTCATCCCAAATAAGGAGAATAATCTCATCATATTACAAAGAGATTTTGTCTCACAATCATCTCCTACATCGCACGTGTAGTTTTCTGGTGGGCCTTTAAAACCCACCCTTCCTCGGGCGCTAATGAAACTCCGAAACTATTATCTTATATATATGTATGTATGAAATAATTATATATTAATCTCGTAGCCTTTCATAGGATCTTTCATTTTATTGGCACTCTTGTCCATACATAATGTTCTTCATTCACGGCACGACGACCGCATTTCATGTTTCACACTTTCATTTCTTTAATTCCAAAGATCACTATCATAAACATCAATATGTAGAACATTCGGTAAATCATAGCTTTAAAATTATTAGTAATAAGTGCCTTAAACACATTCAATTTCTTTCAAAGAGTGGAGCATCGTGATAGGGAATCAAAACGCAAGTTAAAATCATAAGCGATTAATACACCATTTATTCTTGGAATACTTTTCCCAAGTGGAGCATGATATCTATAGTTTCAACTCATGAGTATGTAAGAACTCAAAACACATTGGAAATACTTATAAAGGAGAGCATGGTAATTTACCATTGAATATGGATTCAAATCATATCCATTAGTTACAAAAACCATATTTGAACATATTCCCACGAAGGGGAAGCATAATGTGATAGGGTCAATTTGAACATGACTCGAGTACATAAGCATTTAGGCAAATCAATCATCGGAAGCAATTCCGAACAGTAGGAATAGGAGTTTGAACAACCACATTTGGAACTTACAAGGAATTCATGGATTCCGATTCTTTAAAGCGAGTTTAGCCAACATACCTCAAATTCGCCCCTTAATGAAACTACAGTGATCCACTATACAAAGTAACTTTAATCTACAATAACAACTTACAATGGGACCAATATTAGTAAAAACTTCTACAACTTAGGCCATTTAGGAACTTTATCAAATACCTAGTAGGCATAAATCTTTACATCTCTTAACCATAGAATTTATTCATCCAACTACCACCATTTACCAATAATTTATTCCACTATCATCCTTAAGTAATTTATAACTTCCAACATCACGTGCATGTCCAACCATCCACATCCAACCATCCACATCCAACCAACAAAGTTCCGTCAAACTCCCTCCAATCTCTACAATGGCTATGAATTTAAATTGGAAACTTATGGCTTCCATTAACCCTCCCATAAGTTTAATACGTAAATTATACTTATATAATCATAATAGATCCATGCATCTAAGTCTAAGGGTGTAGGATTACCTTTTGGAGAAAAATTTGCAAACCCCTCCTTTGAGTTCTTGAAGAATATTTTTTTTTTAAAATGTAATGATTTCATGGTGGATTGAGTTTGTTCTAGTGAGAAAATAATAGGATACGTAACACGATAATGGGGATTTCTTACCTTGTTGATGGAAGGAGTTGGGGGTCTTGATAGGGTATGAAGGCTCCCAAATTCATCCAAGTTAAATGGGGAAATAAGCCCCCGAAATGATTTAAAAGAAACCTTAAGCTGGGGCACGCCCAGTCTTGCCAAGTGAGCCTCACTTCACTGTCTACCGCATACAAGGGAAGACAGGATCTACGCCCGGTCTGGCAAAGCGAGCCTTGCTTTGCAGTCCACCAAAATAACTAGGTGATCTTACTTTAGTAATTTGATCATAACTTTTAGTAGGAATGTCCAAATGACAAATGATTTGATGCATTTGAAACTAGACTCAAAGGGCTATGCTTTAGAGACAAAAATCATTGAAATTATATTTATATTATGAGATTTATACTTTTTCAAAGGAAGGTGTTGTGCAAATTAAAACATCTTTTTCACTTAATATTCCCAACTCATTCCGAACAACATTTCCCCACTCATAAACCTCCTTAATGTGTTCCAAAACACTTTCCATATGTATTTTTAAGTCAAAATGATGTGGTTCTATGATCTCCTTTAGTACTCAAAAACATTATTCCCAATTATCGTTGGTACACTATAAAGTCTTAAATCATTAGAAAATTTTACGGGCCTTACATTCTTCCCCACTTGGGAACATTCGTACTCGAATGATTGATCTTGGCCTTTTTCATCCTTAGAGAGAGTGCTTAAGTTTTCTTGCCACTTATCATCTTCATTAGTTTCTCAACGTTAATCGACTTCCCAAATACGCCATAAGTCTTAGCTAAGTACAGAGTCATTCTCCTTACCCCTAAACAATTGTCTTAATTGTTCATAACTTACCCTCAAGCCTTCAATTCTTCAAAGTTTAGCTAATTCCCCAAAATTTCCAAAAATTTTGGTAGAGTCTCCTTTGTGTATATGTCTATTCACCTGTAAGAGAACCACATAAACTAACGCAAGAAACATATCCATATGCCATAAAAGGCCCCATAAGAATACAGAGCACTAAACACACCATTTCATACCATTTTATTGTTTTTAACTTACATAATTGCTCCACGCCATGGAGGCGCACATACATGAGCATTAAACATAATACCCGAAAGAAGAGAGCTTTCAATAGTCTTTACCTACTCTTACCTTGTCCTATAAATAAGTGAGGTTATCTCCTATTCATAACTTGTTCTGCCTCCTAAATCGCTTCTTCCACATTTCTTTCCGCCATAATGCCTGACCAGATGCAACTTCATTGGTTATAAGCTTCCGAACTTGTCTATTATGGGTGGCAACAAGAACTTCTTTATAGGTCAAACCTTTATTAATTCTAACATTCTCCACATGGACAACGAGTGATGGATCTCCAATCACTTGCTTCAACAGGAGCACATGAAACATGGGATGCATGGAGGACAACTCTCAAGGTAATTCAAGCTCATAGGCTACTTGGCCTATTTTCTTCAAGATCTTATAAGGTCAAATGTATCTTAGACTCAATATCTCTTTTTAACAAATCACATAACATTTCATGGGATAAATCTTTAGAAATACCCGTTCATTTTTCTCAAACTCCAAATCTCTATGTCGAACATCCGAATGGGACTTTGACGACCTTCAGCCTTCTTCAACCAACTTGATGATCTTGACTTCTACCATAGCTTAGTGAACAAGGTTTGGATCTATCAACTCTACTGCACCAACTTCAACCATCCAATGGGAGTTCAACATCTCCTACCAAACGTGGCACCACACAGTGCGACAACAACCCAATACACGACAAAATTCTCGACCACAGCCTTCATTGGCCCTATACCCCTCAAAATAAATTATAGTAGCCACTCCTTGCCCTAATCACGATTCGATATAAGAAATTACATCATTACTATATTTCTTCCCATGTCATATATGGACATCTATACTTAAGAAACAACATAAACATGATCTTAACATGATATTGAGTCACAAAACATTGTATGTACACAGTTTGAACCAGATGCATAATTAGTTGAACCTCTTTATCACATTTCTTTTACATATGACCTCATAAGAATTGAGTTCTATAATAATTTCCTTGTTACAACCTTATGTTAATACGTGCAACTTGCTTCTCCAAATTCTCAACAAAGGACTTTACTTGATGCGTTTCTTATAGGACCTTGTGTTTCTAATGAATAACATTTGTTAGCTTTTGCACACACCCTCGTAACATTAACCTGCACGACATCGAGTCAAATGTAAAGCAACATTGTGATCAAACCTTTCTTAGCCACTCTCTTTCCTTATGTGTCTCATAGGATTTAAGAAATCACTTTACTTCCTTTGCGAACACTCTCATGATCCCTCTTGACTGTTAAACACCTCCAAAGCAGATCTCAACACCCTTTATATTTTCTATTAAAAAGAGTCACTGGCCCGTATAAGGCCTTTTCTGAAAATTGAGATCCTCCCTAATTCTTCATAGAATGACTTCTTGTTTTCCTTCTAAGTGTAACCCTTAGTCCACCTGATTCCATCCTCGATAAGTAACTCACCTCTTTTCCAATATTGTAGCCACCAATGATGTTTCCTGGTATTATAGCTTGAGAGCTATTATGTTAAACATAAATGGTTTGTAACAAGTGTTCATCCTCTCTCAACACGTTTCAAACATTGCCCTTTGTTCTTTGGTTAGATTGTGTTGTTTTCCCCTTTTTGGTCACCCTCTTGGTATAGCCAAGATGTTGTACTATCTTTTATTTGTGACTGGGACATTTATTCCTTGCCCACTTTGCCCTTAATACATAGTTGATAGCCTTATTGTGTCACACATCTATCTATCTTCGATGAACTCGTAGTATCGTTTTGCTTGGTTTATTGAGTTTACCACACCACCACATCATCGCCAGTAGTCTCACTTTCCATTGTAATATGTAGACATGAACTCCCTTTACATCTCTTAATTGATATTCAGTGCCACCCAAGTCGACTGCATTATGGTTGGTTTTTTATGCCTTCTATTAACACTTGTGCTCCAGGCAATTCCACAATCCTGGTACAAACTATTTTTCGATAACTATGACCACTTCAATTTATAAATTTTTTTTCAATCCTTCTTGCCTCATTCTTCCTAGTTAGTGAATGTATGCAGTCTACGATACGTTACGTAGTACTTCCCTTAGTTGTGAATTCATCATGCTAGCCTCTTGACACTTGTTGGGATATCTATGGGAAAATGTGTTCTTCCACGTATCACTTAACACTTCCTAGCTTGTAAGATTCTTAAGAGGTTCTCCATCGAGTCCAAATGTACTCTTGGGTTATTATAGCATCATATTTATTTCTCCCACTCGTTCCATCTTTCTTAGAGTCTTGGAACATTAGCTAAATTGAAAATCCATGATTAACTCATTCTGAACACTCACAAGCCTTTCATATTTGCTCTATAGTACTTTCTTGGGTTCCGTTGTCTTTGACTCTCAAAGAAGTATAAAACCCTCTTGCAATCCTTACCCTTATCCCTTTTCTCTCCCTTAGTTCCTAGAATTGTTGACCATGTCGTGTGCATTATCATATATGGAGAATTTACATTTCCTAACCTTACACATTCTTGGGTGGACTATTGTTCTATCATTAAAATATCTTTTGAGAGCATCAGATTAACCCTTAGCACATTTTTAGACTACACATATCATCAACAAAATATTCAAAAATCATAGCTACATGGTTCCACTCTTATTTTGTTGAACTTAAGTAGCATTACTACAGCCTTTCCTTCCCCACTAGGGACATACGTTTCATTCTCTAGTCCTCTTGTATATGATCGACTATTAGGGTGGTTTAAGTAGCCACGATATTAGCCTAATAAATTCTCAACTCTTATTCAACCTCGTAGGCGTGGAGCCCAAATTTCTCATGTCAATATCTCTTTGGAGGTGGGTAATCACTTATAACACTTTTCTCATATAAATATGCTCCGGGGTACTATATACTTACCATATATGTCCATACCATTCATTAAACATGCTATATGTACCATTTCCTTAATATTCAAGCCTTTATCTTTTTTTCTTTCCATATGAAAATATTACTTGGAATAGACAGAAGAACTTTTAGACTTACCCTGAACCTCAACGCACGAGTTAGAAGACAATTATAAGTCAAGCTCTATCGCATGATCTAGAGATTTGAAGAAGGGTAATATTCCTAACCGGCCAAGTAGCATCCTAATTAAAGATGTGGTTGACATCACACTGATAATAAGGAATCTACTAGACACGACTTTGAGACATCCTAGGACACTTTAATACCATACGTTCTGATACCAAGATTGTCACGCCCCGACCTTGGGGAGTGGGACCGGCGCCAAATTGAGTTACCCCAGTCAAGCAAGCGTACTTAGTGCCTATCTTTCAACCTTGTCCATGAACAATTTGAGAATAAATACCCAGAGTTAGACCAATGAGAGAATATCATATACAATACCAATATTCATTACTCAAGGAAGCTTCATTAACAGTTACCAAAATATTACAAATTCATAGCTAGAAGTGGAAACAGCTGACAATTTCAAAAACATATTTAATTAGATTTTCCCACTCAAAACACAACACACAGTATGTCTATAGATCCTCTAAATGACATGAGAATAGTATGGAGATGTCGGTGACAAGGCCCCGGCTATACCTCAAAATAATATACAAGTGTCAGTACAAACATACGGCCCCGATATAGAGTATGGCTCATCGAATCAGCTGAGAATAGGGTACACCTATCAAGAACCTAGGCCACGTGTTGCGGAGTCACCTGCATCCATTAAAGATGCAGCGTCTCCAGCAAAAGGGACGTTAGTACAAATAGAATAGTACTAGTATGTAAAGTTAAATACCCTCTCAAGGAATAGAATTCCAACATAAGAAAGAGAGAAGCATGAAAGCAGCAACAAAAACTAATAATATCTAAATTCCATGTTAAAACATAATCAATTTTCAAATAAGCATTAACATTTTTTGGTGGGATATCATTAGCCACCGATCACCACCATGCACGAGGCATGGAGTCCAATCACTACTGGATCGGCTAAGCTGTCTCACCCTAATATTTGCGGGGGGACATAGATACCTAATACCACCATCCCCAAGGCACAGAGTCCTATCTCTGCTCGATTGGCTAAGCATTCTCACCATGAATGAATATGGATTGACATGGTGATACGAATCAAATATAATAATAAGAAGGATGAACACCATGTGCACGACATGGTGTCTGATCACCACCTGATCGGCAAATTCGTCTCCCCACAGTGCCGTGTTGGTCAACATGGTGATATGAACAGATGTTAGCCATTAACTCATCCCAATTAAGAGGAATAATCTTATCATAGTACAAGGATATTTTTTATCACAATCATCTCCTACACCGGCACATGTAGTTTCAAGGTGGGCCTTTAAAACCCACCCTTCCTCGGTGCCCTAACGATACTCCCAAAATATTTATTATATATGTGTGTATGAAAGAATTATATATTCATCTCATAACCTTTCACATGATCTTTCATTTCACTGGCACTCTTTGCCATACATAAAGTTCTTCATTTATGGTATGATGGCCGCATTTCGTGTTTTATACTTTCATTTATTTACTTCCAAGGATCATTATCATAAACATCAATATGTAAAGAAATCCTACAAAACCATAGCTTTAAGTTCGTTAGTAATGAGTGCCTTAAACACATTGAATTTCTTTCAAAGAGTGAAGCATAATGTTTGGCAATCGAAACACAAGTTAAAATAACAAGTTATTAATACACCATTTACTCTGGAATACTTTTCCCAAGTGGAGCATGGTATCTATAGTTTCAACTCATGAGTATGTAAGAACTCAAAACTCATTGAAAATGCTTACAAACGAAAGCATGTTGATTAACCATTGAAACATGGACTCAAATCATATGCATTCGAACCATATTTGAACATTTTCCCACGAAGGGGGAGGCGTAATGTGATAGGGGCAATTTGAACGTCACTCCAGTACATAAGCATTTAGGAAAATCCATCATGGAAGCAATTCGAAACAGTATGAATAAGCGTTTGAACAACCACATTTGAAACTTATGAGGAACTCATGGATTTCGATTCTAGAACGGGAGTTAGCCAATATAACTCAAATTCGCCCCTTAATGATACTACAATGACCCATTACACTAAGAAACTTCAATCTACAGTAACAACATACAATGGGACCAATATTAGTGACAAATTCCACAATCTAGGTCATTTAAGAACTTTATCAAACATCTAGTAGGCATAAATTTCTACATCTCTTAACCATAGAATTTGTTCATACAATTACCACCATTTACAAATAACTTATTCCACTATCATCCTTAAGTAATTTATAATTTTCAACATCACATGCATGTCCAATCATCCACACCCAACCAACAAAATTTCATCAAATAATTACCCTTCAATCTCTACAATGGCTATGAATTTAAATTTTGAACTTATGGCTTTCATTCACCATTCCATAAGTTCCAATACTTAAATTATACTTATAAATTCATAATAAATCCAGGCATCTAAGCCTAAGATTGTTGGATTATCTTTTAGAATAAACTTTGCAAAACCCTCCTTTGAGTTCTTGAAGAAATTTTCTTGAAAATCTAATGATTTCATGGTGGATTGAGTTAGTTCTAATGTAAAAATGATAGTATTCACACCAAGATAATGGGGATTGCTTACCATGAATATGGAAGGATTTGGGGATTTTGAGAGGGTGTAGGAAGGCTCCAAAATTCATCTAAGTGAATTTGGGGGAAATGAGCCCTCGAAATGACATAATAGAAACCTTAAGCTGGGACGCCCCCAGTCCAGCGAAGTGAGCCTCACATTGCTGTCCACTGCATAGAAAGGAAGATAGGATCTGTGCCCGGTCTAGTGATCTTGCTTCGCTGTCCGCCAAAATTATTGGTTGGTCTAACTTTAATAATTTGATCATATCTTTTAGTAGGAATATCCAAATGATGAATGGCTTGATGCATTTGAAACTAGACTCGAAACGCTATGCTTCAGGGATAAAACTCATGGAAATTATGTTTATATTAGTGTTACACCCGTTCAAAGGCAGGTGTTGTGCATATTAAGACATCTTTTCTACTTAATATTTCCAAAACGTTCCAAACAACTTCTCCCCACTCATAAACCTCCTTAATGTGTTCCAAAATACTTTCCATATGTAATTTCAAATCAACATGATGTGGTTCTATCCCATACATCTCCTTTAGTACTCAAAAATATTATTTCCAATTATTGTTGGTGCACCATAATGTCTTAAATCGTTAGATAATTTTACGGTGCCTTACAGTTGTTGGAGCATTAGCCAAGCCAAGTGACATCATCAAGAACTCGTAATGTCCATAACGAGCCCTAAAATATATCTTAGGGACATCCGGTGCCCTAAACTTCACCTGATTGTAGCCAGACCTCAAGTCAATCTTGGAAAACACAATGGCACCCTGAAGTTGGTCAAATAAATCATCAATCCTATGCAACGGATATTTGTTCTTGATAGTGTCCTTGTTCAAATGCCGATAATCTATGCATATCCTCATTAATTAATCCTTTTCTTGACAAACAACACTGGCGCACCCCACAGTGAGACACTCAGTCTAATGAATCCCCTATCAAACAAATCTTGCAACTGATCCTTCAATTCTTTCAACTCTGCTGGAACCATATGGTACGGTGGAAGAGAAATAGATTAAGTTCCCGGAACCAAATAAATACAAAAGTCAATATCCCTGTCGGGTGGCACACCCGATAAATCTGTAGGAGACACCTCAGGAAACTCACTCACAACCGGTACCGAATCCATAGAAGGACTCTCCGCACTAGAATCATGAATATAATCCATTTATGCTAAACAATCCTTCTTAACCATCTGCCGAGCCTTCAAATATAAAACCATCTTGTTAGTGGAGTGACCACGGGTCCCTCTCCACTCTAATCTAGGCAACCCCGACATGGCTAAAGTCAATATCTTGGCATGAGAATCCATGATAGCGTGATACAGAGACAACCAATCAATACCAAGAATGACCTCAAAATCCACCATATCCAATAACATAAGATTGAATACAATATAAAAACCATTAATAGTAAAAACACTAAACCGATGCACACGATTAACTACTAGAAAATCTCCAACTTGTGTAGACATAGAAACATGAACATCAAGAGAGTTATGACGTCTACTCAAGTGCGAATCAAAATATGAAGACACATAAGAATATGTAGAACCTTAATCAAACAAAAAAAATCATCTCTATGAGAGACTAAGATAATACCTGTAATAACTGCACTGGATGAATCAGCCACAAGTCTAGCCGGAAATGCCTAACACCAGGGCTGAGCCCCAACAACCTGTATCCTACTTCTAGGATGACCTCTCACTAATTGACCTCCACCTTCAACTATCTGTCAAAGACCTCAGGCTACCTGACCCTTGTCTCTAGATGAATGAGTGGGTGGTGGAGCAACCGGTACCGGAATCATGGCACGAGTACCATGCTACGGCATACTGCTCTGAAATCTGGGACAATACTTTTTGATGTGACTCGCATCTCCACACTCAAAGCATTCTTTCGGCAAGCGTGGTGGCTGAATTTGAGTCTGACCCTAGTGACCCGAATAACCACTGGACTAGCTCTAAATCGGTGGTGACTGATAAGAGCTGAAGGTCCACTAAATGCTAGCTGCTCGGAACGAGGCTCATAAGCACTATGACTGCCTGAAGTACCATATGTGAACTGTAGAGCTGACTGAACCAACCTGATAGGATGGCCTCTACCAAAGGAACCCCTAGCTCCAGATGAGCCACTTAATGCTCAAAAATGATGGGACCTCTTATCAAAGGTCGCCTCCTTAGCCTGGCATCTGATGCGCTCGATCCTCTTGGCGATCTCCACTACCCGAGTAAAAGAAATCACATCCTCCGTCTCTCTAGCCATATGTAGCTTGATTCCATATGTAAGGACATCTATGAACCTCCGCACCTTCTCCCTCTCAGTAGGGATTAGGATAGTTGAATGGCGTGATAGATCCACAAATCTAGTCTAATACTGATTAACGGTCATACTACCCTACTGAAGGCACTCGAACTGATTGCGGAACTCCTCCCTCTAAGTGTCGGGGATAAATTTCTTAAAGAACAAATACGTGAACTGAGACCTTATGGAGGAGGTGATCTTGCTGGCATGGCCTGCACATACACCTCCTACCGCCTCTTGGCAGAACCATGCATCTGAAATACTGTAAATCAACTTCGGTGGACTCTACTATACCCATCTTCACAAAATCTTATGGAAACGGTCCAAGAAGTCTTGGGGTCCTTAAAAGGTGTACCACTAAAGTGAGAGGTATATAACTTGGTGAACCTGGTCAACCTCTTTAGCTCATCAGCTGACATAGTGGGTCTCTCCCCGGGTTGTGTAGCTCATCAGCTGACATACTCGTGAGCCATATGCTCTGGAGTGTGAGCAGCGGGAGTCTGGGCTACTTCCTAGCCGGAGAAATGGTTGGTACCATAGGAAACACACTGGCCTTAGCCATATTCTCCATCAAGCCAACCATGCAGAGTAAGGCGTCTTGAAGCAGTTGGTTAGCAATGAACCCCTCTAGGACCTGAGCTGGTCCTACTGGATCTACCGAAATAGGGATTTCATCATCCTTCATTTGATGCTCGACAACGGGGGCCTGCTTGTGCTCTAGGTTGAGCTCTACCTCTACCTCCGGCTCTACCTTAACCCAAGCCCCTACCCCTGGTATTGGCTGCAGCTTGGGGCTCCGAATCCTGACCAGCTGCAGATAAGGTATGTGTCCTTACCACCAGTGAGAGAATAAGAGAAGAATGATTCAAACTCAGTGATAAGACAAAGTCGCACATAGAGAAAGAAAGAAATTGAAGTTTCCGAAAGCCTTATAACCACTAGAAGATACGTACAGACGTCTCCGTACCGATCCTCAAGACTCTACTAAGATTGCTCAAGATTCGTAAGACCTAGAATCTAGTGCTCTAACACCAACTTGTCATGACCCAAGAAACCAACCACGGGGCCGTGATGGCGCCTAATATCTGCTTGTTAGGAAAGACAACGTTAGCTACATGATTAAGAAGTTTAACAATTTCGAAATGCATTAATAAAATATTAAGGCTGAAATATTTTGAAATGTATATTAAATTCATAAACATCACTGTCTTCTCTAATCCCAAAAAACTGGTGTCATAAGTACATGAGCTGCTAGATTACTACAAACAAAGCCTGAAAGGAAATATAAACTACCCGATAC
Organism: Nicotiana obtusifolia; assembly: GCA_002018475.1. Lineage (NCBI taxonomy): Eukaryota > Viridiplantae > Streptophyta > Magnoliopsida > Solanales > Solanaceae > Nicotiana > Nicotiana obtusifolia. The sequence goes on along the minus strand of MCJB01039818.1, from coordinate 312,332 downwards.
AAATTAAATAGTATTATAGATATGAAGGAGCATTTAGGGTCTGCAAACAATGTGAAGCTCTACCTCAAGTCTCCTGAAAGGAGGGGTTCTAGCAATCCCGTTGTATGCCACTGATGCCAACACGGGGATCTGCACAAGACATGCAGAAGTATAGTATGAGTATAACTGACCCCATATACTCTGTAACAGGCGAGCCTAACCCCGACGAAGTAGTGATGAGGTTATGAAAAGACACTCACTATCAACATGTACGAGTATAAGCAGAAAGGCAATAACAAACTAGGGAAACAACTTACCAACATGATAACCGAAATAAGAAATAAATGACTGAGAGCCCTAGAATATCATTGCTTATTAGTCTCACAACACAACACGGTAGTGGAAACCAACAGCCGAGAAAAACCACAATATAATATCTCCATTAGGGCGAGCAACCCGATCCACATATATAATAATAATACTACAATTACAGCGTGCAACCCAATTCACATATATAATATTAATATTGTTGCGGCGTGCAACCTAATCCACTTATATAATAATAATATTATTGCGGCGTGCAATTCAATATATATATATATATATATATATATATATATATATATATATATATATATATATAACTACCAACTATGGCAAATCTCATAATGCAAAAAGTAAACTAAAACATGTAAACTTTGTAAGACAATCCAATATAACATGATAAAGTGAGGCGAATATAAAGCAGGTAATGCGAATAAATAAGTAAAGGCATGAGAAAAGTAAAAGCATCGATCTAATAACATGTAAGAGAATATAACAAGTAAAGGCAGCAATAAATAAAGGCATGAATACGTGAAAACACATAGCAAATAGAGGCATGTAACACGTGAAGGCATGTATTTAACAAGTAAAGACATGTAACAAGTAATAACATGGAATATGTGAAGGCATAATATAATTGAAGACATGCAATTAAGTAGTCCACCCCCCATGATTGAACTCTTGGTAACGCATATACACTCGTCACCTTGCATATAGCAACAAGGGTCACTACCGAGGTACCGCCTCGTAGTCCCAAATCACAAGAATAACTTTCCTTATATCACCGCGTGACCCTTTATATTTAGTTTTGAAAATCATTTTCCCGAAATAGCATCCCACGTTTTAGCCCACCCAATCACACTGCATGACTTCTAGTAGTTCCCCTACTAGCCACACATATCAAGACCACCTTATCTCACCGCATGCATTTCAACCCAAAATCTTATACCACTGCATGTGTATCAAAATCACAACAATCACAAATCGCACCTTAAGTGCCCAATGACACAACTTTCCAGGGAAACCAAACAATAACAGTATTTTCACAGTACAGAGCCTATGGCTCAACCACAATGCACATAAGACTCTCAACAATAACAACCGGAATGAACAACTTAACATATTTCACAATGTAACACTTTGCCTCACGGTGAATCACGACCTTTATATTCTTATACCAATTTCAACAACAAGATATTCCATGATTTAACAGCTTCAAGTAAATAGTTCAACGATCAAATAATGATTGCGGGACAAAGGAAATATTAACTTCAATTAAACATGTAGGGAAATTAGCATGTAAGAGAATAAGACAAGCAAACATGTGAAAATAGACTAGAAATAATGACTATAACATGTTAAAGTAACTCAATTACGGCATAAAAGGAATCTACATAGCTAAAACTAGTAATTTCCACATTTAGCCCGTGTACACACTCGTCACCTTGCGTACACGTCTTTCACATATCACAATTATCAAAACCAACACAATCCTAAGGGGTAATTTCCCCACACAAGGTTAGGCAAGTCACTTACCTCAAATCACGCTAAATCAATTCACTAGTAGGCCTTTTCCTTGATTATCCAACTCCGAACGGCTCGATCCTAGCCAAAAAAAAAACTTTATACTATAAATATATACTATAGGAAACTAATTCAAACAATAAAATTACGATCTTTGCAAAGAATTAAAAAGTCAACCCAAAAAGTCAACTTGGGCCCGCACCTCGAAACCCGACAAAAATTATAAAATCCGAACACCCAGACAATAATGAGTTCAACTATACAAAAATTACTCAAATCCGACTTCAAATCACCTTTCAAATCCTCAAATTCTAACCTAGGAAGTTTCTACCCATTTTTCCCAAAATATTCCAACTCAAACCACTAATTAAATAATGAAATTAATAATAGATTCATGTAAATTAACAAAAACCGAGTTAGGATTCCTTACCCCAAAGTTTCCTTGCCGAGCACTAAAAGTCCAAAAATGGATTATGAATCAAACCCTCAAATTTCCTATTTCTGCCCAGCGACTTCCGATTCTGCGGCCTATTTGCTACTTCTGTGACGCCGCACCTGCGAAAAAACCATCTCAGGTGCGGATTCCACTTATGCTCATGGGATTCCGCTTATGAGGATAGAGTCTCGCAGTTGCGAGTGCGCTCCTGTAGAAAACTCTTCGCTTCTGCGATGACCGACCTAGCTTGCCCCCTTCCGCATCTGCGACCACTTCTCCGCACCTGCGCAATCGCAGATGCGGAAACCACCTCGCACTCTGTGATCCCAGCTGGGCATGGCCAGCTTCGCTTCTGTGACCAATTGCTTGCTTTTGCAACTCCGAACCTGCGGCCAATCCCTCCACAAGTGCGATGACACTTGAAGCTGGAATCTTCAGCGATACAAGACCAAATTTTGATCCGTTTCAATCTGTTTCACATCCATTTCTACAACTGCTCCTTTAACCCCTTCAACTCTACTGGGGCCATACGATATGGTGGAATAGAAATGGGCTGAGTGTCCGATAACAAATCAATTCCAAAATCGATATCCCTATGGGGCAGCATGCCAGAAGATTCGCCGGAAATACATCTGGATAATCCCTCGCTAGCTGAACTGACTCAACGGTAGGTGTATCAACATTAAAATCTCTCACATATGCTAAATATGCATAACATCCCTTTCCAACCATCCGCTGTGCCGTAAGAAAAGACACGACCCCGCTAGGAACATAATCTAAAGTACCTCCCCACTCTAACCGCGGCAAACCTGTCATAGCCAACGCCACCATCTTAGCTTGACGATCAAGGATAGCATGATAGGGCGACAACCATTCCATGCTCAAGATAACTTAAAAATCTACCATACTGAGCCGCAATAGATCGGCTCTGGTCTCAAACCTACAACCAACAACTAAACACGACCGATACACACGGTCAACAACAATGGAATCTCCCACAGCCGTGGACGCATAGATAAGAGAACTCAAAGAATCACAGTATATACCCAAATACAAAGCAAAATAAGATGATACATAGGAATAAGTAGAGTCTGGATCAAATAGGACAGATGCATCTCTATGACAAACCAAAATAGTACCCGTGATAACTTATTCGGATGCAACTGCCTCCGTCCTAGCAGGACGAGCATAATATCTGGCCTGGTCTCCCCCTCTAGGGCGAACTCTACCTACCCGACCTCCTCCCCTGGCTATCTATGCAGGTGGAGTGGCAACTGGTGCGGTAACCACGGCCTGAGAAGCCTGAGGGCCCTGTGGAATACATGGGGCCTAAGTAGTCTATTATGGTGAAACCCTCCTGAGTCTGGGGCAGTCCCTCACCATAAGACAAGTGTCACCACACTCAAAAACAAGCCCTCAGAGGATGTGGCTGCTGGAACTAGCTTGGGCCTGATCGGCTAGACCAACCGCTGAAAGCACCCTGTGCAGGAGGTGCACTAGACAATGGCAATGCATAATGGGGAACCTGAGGCCTGGGAATGGATGGAATACCTCTAGAAGCTGGAAGTGCTGAATGAACAGGGCGCTCATATAGCCCCTACCATGAGGGGCTGCAACTGGGGCACGTGCACCATTATGTGTGCTAGAATCTTGAGGCCTCTTGGCCTCCCTATCCTCTCTCTCCTGGGCCCACATACCCTCCAATCCTTGAGCGATATCTACTACCTGCTGGTATGGGATGTCGATCTCCAACTCTCCGGCCATGTTGAATTTGATACCAGGGTTGAGCCCCTCGATAAATCAACGAACTCGCTCTCTGACAGTAGCAACCAAGGCTGGTGCATGCCTGGACAAATCACTAAACCGGACTGCATACCTTGATACGATCATAGGACCCTGGCACAACTGCTCAAACTCTGCGCGCCATGCATCCCTAAGACTCTGGGGAACAAAATCCGCTATAAAAATCTCTGAGAACTAATCCCAGGTAAGTGAAGCTGCCTCGGTCGGGCTACCAAACTCATACGCCCCCACCGCTGATAAGCCGCTCCCTTAAGCTGGAACGTAGTGAAAGCAACCCCACTCCACTCCACAATACTCATAGTATGGAGGATACGGTGACACTCCTCAAGAAAACCCTGGGCATCCTCTGAAGCCAAACCGCTAAAAGTAAGAGGGTGGTATTTCTTGTACCTCTCGAGCCTAATCTGCTCCCCCTCAGAAGTTGCTGCCCTAACCTCGGGCTGAACTGGGACAACCTGTTGTACTGGTATGACCTCTGGGACCTGTTCAACCTATACCCGCTGCTCTAGTGTATGGGCTGGGGGAGTTTGTGCTCCTCCCTTGTACTGAGATGTGGCAGGAGAAAGTGGAATCAACCCTGCCTGAGCTAAAGTGCCGAACATGCACAGAAGCTAGGAGAAAGTCTCCTGAAGAGCAGGGGCAGTAACAGGCGTCTTAGGTGCCTTCTCTCCATCTGGAGCTACTGGTGGCTCCTCTATTGCAGCTCGGGCTGGTGCTCTAGCTGCACCACGTGCCTTTCCTCGACCTTTGCCCCGGCCCCGGCCTCTCGCAGCTCTAGTAGGGGGTGCCGGTGTTTGATCATCAGATCCAGTTGTGTGTGTCCTCACCATCTGTAAGAGAATAGAAAGACAGAGATTCAGAATTTTGAAGTCAACAAATTCGCACGATAAGGAATCAAAGAAGTTCCATAGCCTCCTCAAAATAAGTACAGACGTATCCGTACCGATCCGGATGACTCTACTAAACTTGCTTGTGACTCATAACACCTATGAACCTAGAGCTCTGATACCAACTTGTCACGACCCCAATTTTCCTCTGAAAGATGTCGTGACGGCACCTAGTCTCTAAGACTAGGTAAGCCTAACAAACATGTGGAAATGACTAAAACAATAACTTAATATTCTCAAAACCCAACAACTAATATAAGGAAATATCTCCACAGCTTCGTATATATACAATAGTCCAAAACCCGGCGTAATACAAGTCACAAGCTATATCTAATTCATCTCTATAAAACTCTATCTAGCAAAGAAGGAAAAATATAGAGATGGATAGAAGGTGACTCCGCGGCCTACGGATGTGGGCAGGTATACCTTGAAGTCTCCAAATGCGAACTCAGCTGATTAGTGCTGAGACTGATAGGAAGTACCTGGATCTGCACAAAAAGATGTGTAGAAGCGTAGCATGAGTACACCACAATGGTACCCAGTAAGTGCCAAGCCTAACTTCGATAGAATAGTGACAAGGTCAAGTTAAGGCCTTCTGGAAATAATATTACAGAGGATGAAAGATTTAACGATATAATAATAATGAGAAGGAAATGAAACAAGTAAGGAGTATACCAAAAGTTAGCTACACAAAATCAAGGTAAATAGTACATCACGGAAGGAAACAAGGATTTGACATGCTTATGAAACAAACCAACCAAAGACAAGTACAGCAAATAGAGGAAGATCAACAAGGGTCACTATCGAGGTACCGCCTCGTAGTCCCAAATCACAAGAATAACTCACAATCTTTCCTTATATCACTGCGGGGGCCTTTACATATAGTTTTGAAAATCATTTTCCTAAAATAGCATCCCGTGTTTTAGCCCTTGTACACACTCGTCACCTTGCGACACGACTTTCACATAAAAAAATTATCACAACCAACACAAATCCTAAGGGGTAATTCCCCAGCACAAGGTTAGGCAAGTCACTTACCTCAAATCACGCTAAATCAATACACTAGTAGGCCTTTCCCTCAATTATCCAACTCCGAACGGCATGAATCTAGCCAAAACAACTACATACTATAAATATAAACTATAGGAAACTAATTCAGACAATGAAATTACGATATTTGCAGCGAATTAAAAAGTCAACCCAACAAGTCAATCCGAGCTCGCGCCTCGAAACCCGACCTAAATTACAAAATCCAAACACCCATTCAATAACGAGTTCAACCATACAAGAATTACTCAAATGTAACCTCAAATCGCCTTTCAAATCCTCAAATTTAGCCTAAGAAGTTTGTAACTTTTTCCCCAAATTTTCCAACTCAAACCACTAACTAAATGATAAAATTAACAATAGATTCATATAAATTAACAAAATCTGAGTTAGGATTCCTTACCCAATGTTTTCCTTGAAGAACCCTCGAAAGATCACCTCCTGGCTAGCTCTCTAAGTCCAAAAATGGATTATGAATCAAACCCTCAAATTTCTTATTTCTTCCAAGCGACTTTCGCTTATGCGGCATATTTGTTGCTTCTGCGACGCCGCAACCTGCTGAAAAACCATCGCAGGTGCGGATTCCACTTAAGCTCATGGGATTCATCTTCTGCAGACGAAGTCTCGCACCTGCGAAGGCGCTCCTATGGAAACACGAGATTCCGCTTTTGCGAACAATGACTTGCTTCTGCGAGCCCGCTTCTGCGGAGAAGGACACGTCACCTGCATTCCTGCCCAAAGCCTCCTCCTCCAACTCCATTCTGCGGAACCTGGTCTGCGCCTGTGTAGGCTCACCTGCGCCCAGGTGTCTGCACTTGGCTCTCCTTTCCGCTTATGTGTTTCACCTAATTGCGAACTCCCAGGCGCGACTCCTTTCCGTTTATGTCTCTAGCCACACTCTGCAATTGCGGACTCCCAGGTGCGAATGGGAGAGACAAACCACTAAAGCTTCATGAATGCAATCATCTATCTGCGAACGCAAAGGAGAACCACTCTCAGCTCCAAATTACACATCGCGATCACGACCACACCTTCAAGATCGTGAGGAACACCTGAGAAAAACTAGCAATGCTACACACCTAAAAATGGTCCGAAACCAATTCAATACGTGCACTAACTTGAGACCTCAAATCACACCTATCAACATCAAAACAGCAAATTGCACCTCCATTGACGCCTAATAAACTAATGAACTTTAATGTTCTAAAATGCATGCCAAACTATATCAAATCAATTCGGAATGACCTTAAATTTTGCATGGAAGTTCCAAATGACATAACGAACCTATACCAACTTTCGGAACCGCAATTTGACCTAATACAAGAAAGTCAACTCTCAGTCAAACCTATCAACTTTCTAAACCTTCAACTATCTAGCTTTCGCCAGTTCAAGCCAAAACAACCTAGAAACCTCCAAAAGTCAATCTTGGTCAACTCTTCCAATTTTAAGCTTCTAAAATGAGAATCACTCTTCCAAATAAAATCCTGAACCTCTCAAAAAAGAAAACTAATCATACACGCAAGTCAGAAAATATCATGTGAAGCTACTCGCAGCCTCGAACCACCAAACTAAATGCAAATGATCAAAATTATCGGTTGGGTTGTTATAGGTTGTAGGCGCAGTTTAAGTGACTAGATGGAATATTCGGACAAGTTGAAGGGGATGTCTATGTACATAGCCAGAAAACAATCGTATGTACCATTTTCTATGATGGAGAATGAATATATGGCTCTCGCATTAGCAACTCAAGAAGCTGTTTGATTGAAAAGGTTTTGGAATACTAGTTTGCACTAAATGTTGAACCAGTGTTAGTCTACTATAATAGTGAGGTTGCGATATCCTCTACCAAGGACTCTAAGTTTTATTGCAAAACCAAACACATAGACATCAAGTATAACTCTGCGAGAGAACTTGAATTATATGTCTACAAAAGCTTCTTTCAATGGATTCGTCGATCAAGCCTTTGTCTAGAGTTAGATTTGTAAAACACACTAGGTCTCAAGACTTTCATAGACTTTTTGATACTTCATTTTATTCTTTATATTCCCGTGTTTTCAAAATTAATATTCTTTGATTATCAATCAAATTAATTTACATACATACAAATTTTTTTACTAAATCTTTATATGCCTTCTTTTGTCATTTGTTTTTGATAAGTATGTCGGAAAATAAGCGGTTGGCCTTCTCATAAATGCAACTGACCCCTTGCAAAATATTCATAAGGATAATTTGAGAGCTATCAACTTAAAATTAAAACCTCGCATAAATAATGACATAAGTCAGTAGGATGAAACATATTTACCTCGTCTACTTTGTGAGTCAGATGTGAGTTAAAAATAATATTTTAGACAAGAAACTTAAATGTAAATACTTATGGTTACTAAATATCATATGTACAACATTTTATATGAGATAAAGACATATGCTCTCTAGGAAAAGGAAAAGATATTGTGGTACATATTTCTTACTATGGTGCTAATGTCGACAGATTGAGTTAACATAAGTTCATTCTCAACTTATTATTGTGTGAGACCTCGAGCCTTTATGGTGGCTCAAGATTTTATACCCTTACTACTTCGATAGGATACTTGAGATTTAATTTGATTTTAGCTATTTTAGTGTATTCCAAATGATCATGAACACAACTCAATCTAGGGGAGCATATCTTCAAAAGCAGTCAAACTGAAGTTAAGGGGATTGTGAGAAGAGGAGGATCATTAACAGAATTTTATTTATTTATGTTCCCACTGGTGCGCCAGTTATAGATTATGAGTTATAGTTGTAAATACAAGAAATAATGATACATTAGATTTGAGATTATATCAAAATGTGATTCATATGATCTGTAGTACTACATAACTTATGATCTACTTGCAGGTTGTCATTTAATGAGAGGCTATATAAATAGATGTATATCACTTAGCTCTCATATTATGTTGGTCGCATGATTTGCTTCCACATATGAATGATTGTGCAGATAAAATTAGAATATGTTTATCATATTAGATAAGCACTCTCATATGTGTAAGTGGGAGATTACTTAAAATAAAGATCCACCTATAGGGGTGCTTTGAAGCCTATTAGGTTAATTAATGTAACCCTAAAATTTTTCTATAAAAGAACACCTAAAGTGTACGATTTCTATTATATACAAAAGGAAAGATGGTCGATCAAGGGCATATGTGTTATTTCATAAGAACTCCTGCATTGTTTGTATTTTTTAAAGAGTTAATACCCTATAGTCCTCTTAAACTATCATATATTTGTCAGCTTTATGATTAACTATTCGGTGTCCCAAAATCCTCCTAAACGATATTGTCTTTCATAGTAAACCCCCTTATTGCTGACCTTGCATAACGTGTGTAAATACTCGTTTTGGGAGTGCGTGACAGCTGAAAAAAACTATTAAAATGGGTCGTATGATAGAAAATAATGGCTAATTAGCCTAACCCTCTTTCAAATTTATTTTTTAATAAATATTCTCCTTATTTCAGTTATATCCACTCTCTTCTTTATTTTTTTACCATTCTTCCTTACTTTTCACCTTTCTTCTTTATTTTTCACCTTCTTTTTCATTTTTAAATTTTTTTTTTCAATTCTCTATATTGGTTTTCTCCGATAAAAATTTTTCCTCTCTTCTTTCCACTGAAATGATTTATTCTCTTTCTTGTTTTAGTGTCACACCCCGATTTCGGGGAGCGCGAGCAGCACTCAACCGAGTGAACCTGTCCGAGCAAGCCTATTAGATTCCCTTCTACCCAAACTCATCGATGAATAAAGAGGAGATACACTCCATTAGTCAAACACTGAAAAGATTTCATCAACAACTCCCATACCATTTCCATTAGCAGCTTCATTCATAATTTCCAAAATATTACAAGTTTATAGATATAATGAAAAATATTTTTGCTAAATACCGACATTTCTAGTTTAATTTCCCACATCAAACACCATCCACGACCTGTCTACGAAGCCTCTAAGTACAACAGAAGAGTAGTATGGAAGTGTCATTTGATACACAGTACAATATCAAATGACATCAGGCCCGGAATAGAGTAAGGCTCACCAAAACTTGCTGAATAGGGGAGTAACTGCTAAAAAAGACAAAGACTGCCCGTTGATGAACCACCTGCATCCATTGCAGATGCAGCGCCCCGTCAAAAGGGACCTTAGTACATATGGAATAGTATTAGTATGTAAAGCTAACTGCCCTCTTTCAAAATAGAATGCCTATATAAGAAAGGGAAAACAATAGAAACAACAAGTCACAATCAACAATATCCAAATGCCCAGTTAAAACACAATAATTTTTAAAATACGAAAATAGTATATGTTTTTAGTTGGGAGATCATTAGCACCGATATACCACCGTGTTTGTAGCACAGAGTCTGATCACACCCAATCGGCTAGGCCATCTCCCCATGAACAATGTGGTTCGATATGTGATGCTAAAAAAAGTGTTACCAAGAGTAGTACCACCATGTGCGCAACATGGCGTCCCATCTCCACCAGATCAGCTAGGCCTCCTTCCCACATATGCCGTGTGGGTTGACATTTCAAAATCATAACTATTTTCAATCTCATCCAAATTAAGGGGAATAATCTAATCCCAAATAATGAGGAATAATCACAATCCAACACAATCCACCCTTACACTGACACGTGTAGTTTCGGGTGTGGGCCTTATGACCTACCCTTCCTCGGTTTGCTAATGATACTCCCTAAAACATTTTTGGTTTACACACAAGCGACACAAAAGCCCAAATATTTTTACCTCATCATATTTCACATTGTATAAATCTCCACCAGTATTTTCAACCAATCACGACAACAATATTTTTTTGGCTCTTTTGGCCATTCACAAGATTCTTTATTACAATGGCCGTATTTCAAATTTCAGACTTTCATATCTTTCCTTCCATGTATCTTCATCATAAATATCAACATATATAGTATTCCAGAAATCACAACTTTGAGTTCGTTAGATATGAAAGCTATAAACACAATAGATTTCTTTTCCAGAAACAGAGTAAAATAATTGGCTATTGAATTACAAGTTAAAATCACAATTTTCACTCACGAATATGTAAGGACGCAAAACACATTGAAAATACTTAGAAAGGCGTAGCATTTGTTAAACAGCCACATATTGGCATGACTTGAGCACATAAGCTTTTAGGAAATTCTATTTTTGAAATAATTTTGGAACAATTGAATCAAATCTCATTTCATAATCTTCACACATCATCTTATTTCATTGGCACCACTAGCCACAAGTATAACTTTCATTGTTGGCACGGTGGCCAACACTTATATCATCAATACTCTTATTTCATTTTCAAGCATCTTTAAAGATTATCAACAACAAGATACTTTCAATCAGGACCTTAAGCTCATTCAAAATAGTCTGGAATATAGGAATTAGGCACTTGGGCCAACCATACTTGAAACTTACGGGAACATTATGGAATTCGATTCTAAGAGAGTAGTTTAGCCAACATACCTTGTTTGAGCTTTCCTTAAGTTACTACAACGTCCCAACACTTCTAGCAATAACAATCTATAGGAAGATAGCAAAAATTGGATAATAATTAGAAGGATTCATATGGTGTAGCTGTCTTAGGAATTTTGTCAAACACCTAGTATGCAAAATATAGTATAAAGCTCTACAATGGTAATCCCTACCTCCCTCAACCAATTTCAACAAGAATCTACCTAAACTAGTTCGTTAACCTTACAAACTACAAGCTATTGATACATGCATGGCCTAATTCCAACTCCATAACCTAACTAAACCTATAACAATTGCATGAAGATTTTAGGACAAGGTCTTACCCGGGTAAAAGATGGTCTAGTGAATGGCTTCTTGATTCTTGAAAATTAGTGCAAGATTGGATGATTAAAATGCTAGCTTTCCTCCTTCTCTCTCTAAAATGCTCTCACCTCTCTCTATAATCATCAAATAATAGCCCCAAAATAAGCCCCAAAGTCTATTTATTAAAATATGGTCGGGTTATAAAAATAGAAAAACGGACTCTCCGAACTCAGGTCTGCGGTCGCAGAACTGACTGCAGAACAGGTATGCGGTCTGCAAATTGGACCGCGAAATGGTCCTGAAGCAACTTAAACAGGTTATGATTTGTAGCTTAATTTGTAAATTATTAAAATAAATTAATTGTAAATTGTGAATCTCAATATCATTCTCTATCCGTGATTAAATGGATATAATAATGATAATTTATTTATCAAAAACGTAACTGAGCACCGAGAAATAATAATTTTTAAATTACAATGTTAGGCCCATATACGGGCCTTTCCTCATCTAGTTAAAATATGCACGCGACTGATAGTCAACGCAGTTTTTTCCCACCGTATATCATTAAGGTTTAAATTGTAATTAAGGGTTATTTCGACATAGCATGACAATCAACATCATCTAGTAATTCCAGCCTCAATTCTCCTGATCTTCTTCTTTTGCCGTACAAAATACAAGTTCTCGTATTACGATTTACACGCTATCTAATTAATTTAGATTACGTGTTCCTTCACCAAGCACGGTCCTTAACAAATGATTTGTAATCTTAAGAGTTGTGCCATAAATTAAAAATCTAATAATTAGCAAAGTTTGTTCATCACCAATTCAAGAATTCTCTCTCTTTCTTTATTCTCAATTGCCCATAGTGCTAGCTTTTTTCCTAATCGCAGTAGGTTAATTTATATTTGGTCGTCCAATACATTGACTCAAATTAAAGCGATATTAAACGAAAATGTAATTGAGTGGAGGCTAACTCAGCAAATGCGTAACATAAAATATTGACATAATAATGTTAAAACGTCAATGACTTCTAGCCATCTAAAGATATAGCAATTCTCAATATAGCATAGAATTATTAGCAAGCTGACTTCAGAACGTACATTGCTTGAATCAGCCAAATCTTCTTCTAATTAAACATGTAAAGAGCTTATACGTCACTAATACTCATATTGACGGGGCTTTTCTTCTTCTGGTTTAAGTTTCATGCAATGATAATGACAATGTAAATAATATTTATACAATCAAGTCACTTATAAGTTAATTACAAATGAAAATTATTATGATAAATGCTAAGTGCTAATTAATTACCTGAAAATGATAATTAACGTACTATCATATGCGTTCCTATGCTAATATAAATTTTTTTTTTTTTTACTATAGTGCACATAATCTAAATCCTTCTCAATATAGCTTTTGTAGTAGGGTGAACAAGACTGAGAATTTCTCAATATAATTGGACAAGGACTTACTTTCACGTCACAATCACCAATGTTAGAGCTAGAAGAGTCTATCATCTACCGACCACTCTCAAAAGGAGATGGAAGACGTCTAAAATATTCCTTATTATGAAAATCCAAATATAAATATGGAACCAAATGGCAAGCGTTATACTCAAATCTCTCAAATTAAAGATGGCTTTTAACTCAGAATTTCTCATTCTAATTGTCTCAAGTGGGCTTTTTTATGTCTCCTTTTCTTATCCAATTTGTCCAATGGAGTTTCCAGTGTACAAAGAGGACATAGACTTGCTGCAATTTTCACTAAACTTAGAGTTCTTGGAAGCAGAGTTTTTCTCGTGGTCAGCCAATGGATATGGTCTTGATGTAACTGCACCACAACTTGTTATGGGAGGACCTCCTCCCATTGGTGGCCAAAAAGCAAATCTTGATTTTGTTACCCATAATATTATCAACGAGTTTGCCAACCAAGAAATCGGTCATATAAGGTACGTAGCATGCATCTTCCCTACTAGATCCCCGTTCCTCTTAAATTTCCAAATTCTGAGTGTGAATTTCTTCTAAACAAATATGTTGGCGGTTTTGTACGTATAGGGCAATCTTTTATACAGTGGGTGGATTTCCAAGACCTTTTATGGATTTAACTGCTGAAAACTTTGCAAAATTCTTTGATGAAGCATTTGGATACAAACTGGAGCCTCCATTTGATCCCTATAGAGACAGCTTGAGCTACATGCTATCCTGCTATGTTCTCCCATATGTTGGATTGAATGGCTACGTTGGTGCAAATCCCTTCATCAATGGCTACCAATCTAAACGAGTAAGTTGAATTCATTAATTCCTGGAAATGGAAAAGTAAATTCTCCATTTGACATTAATAATATTTTGTGTCTTCGGCAACTTGACTTCCATAAATCTCTTAGGAATTGCTCTTCACAACATTTCGACTGTCCTATTTTACATAACAGCAATTATATCTAGATAAAAACCAATTCCAACTATGATTTCTCAAACACATAAAAAAGTTTTTAACTATTGAAAGTTATAGCTTGTACTACGTACCTTTATATAATGTGTAAATTTTATTTTGAAAATCATTAAACCAAAAACTAAATGCACTTACCCTCTCACTTCTTTTTAGGCAAACAGAACAAATTATTATTTTTTCATGTCATGCCAATATATTTGTTGTTGAATTTGACAGGTATTGGCAGGACTGCTGGGGCCTGAAGCAGGGCAAGATGCAGTTTGCCGTACCTATTTGTACGAGAGAGCTGCTGAAATAGTATTCCCTTATCCATACACCGTCGCTGAATTTACTGCTCGCATTTCAGAGCTAAGAAACCGATTAGGCATGTGTGGAATCAAAGACGAAGGCCTTTTTGTTCCCCCTCAACTTGGAGCTGAAAATCGTACAACAAGCAATATACTCTCCGCAGATTATTTTTCTCTCTCTTATCCAAGAACTCCTGCTGAGATTCTGAGGATCGTCTACGATTCTGGCAATGAGAATGTTCCTGGAGGGTTCTTTCCCGCAGGTGCTAATGGAAAGATAGCAAGAGACTTCTTGAAACAACCATGGAATAAAGGAAAAACAAATTAAATTCATTCCTATCCTATATATCATGGAAATGGATTCTCTGAAGCTAATATAAATAATTGTCTTAATTGTTGTTAGACTCATCATATTAGTTAATTGCATAGAAGTTAAAAGAAAAAATAAATGGATTTAGTTATATAACTTTACAATGTAAATATTTTTACTCTTCCGTTGTTTAACCTATGGTAGTATGTTAGATAAGAGTGTTCATCGGTTTTGTACATTTTTTAGATTTCCATTCGTTATTTTCGGTATTCGATTTCTTAAAATGTTAAACCATTATCCTAACTGATTAAATTCTGTATGATTTGATTATTCTCCTATTGATTTCGATTTATTCGATTCAGTAACATTAATTTGTTTATTTTAAGCACGGAAATATAACTTTCTTTTAGTCTTGAAGACTTTACAAAAATCTTGGAGAAAACAACAAAAAAAGTGCCTTCTAATTTTTAATTTTCTATAGAATAAGTTAGAGGAAAGGTTTGCTTGATCATATAAGAAGTTTCGAACCTAACTACCATTGGTTCTAAAATAAATATAGGAATATGAGAGACAATGCAAAATCAAATTTATAGTTGAACTAATGGTAATGATCCGAATGGAATCAAATCTTTTATACTGAGGAAAAAAAAAATAAAGATCATTTGAAGTTATAGTTTAAATTCTCAACATCATAATAGTCCATCTGGAATTCATCAATAACAACCCAGCCTCTCGTTTAAATATGTGTGCTCCATTTTCTATTTAGGAACTTTTTACAGGTTCTTATAATGTATTGGGACTTGTTTAATGTGGTTTGGTTGAGTTTCGAGGAGCTTGGGTTAATTTTTATGCATCTGATAGAAGATGGTAAAATTACAAATATTTTAGTTGAGTGCTCTGATGCATGGGTCGCACCTCCATTGCACAAAGGTCTGCTTGTGTTTTGGGAGTACGCCGCACCTCCATCGCGCAAGGCCAATTTTCAACTTCCTATAAAGAGCCTTACGTTATGAATTTATTTCATTCTTCACTATTTTAAGGACTCGCAGCTCGATTTTATGGGTTTTGAGCGAGGATTCCATATAGAAGCTTTGGAGTAAGTGATTTAAATACAACTTTGAATTTATAACATGGATTTGCCTTTAGATTTAACATCTAAACATGGAATTTGAAGGGTGAATTGAGTAATTTTGACATAAACCCTAAAATCACCTAATTAATAATTTAAACATCTTAACTGGTTTTAAATAAAGAGATAAGAATAGATTTGGACTTGTGAATTTATGAGTAACTGAATTTGATTTTAATTTTGAAGTTTGACCATCTGAACTTGAAGTAGATTTTTGGATTTATTTTGATCAAGCTTAAATTATAAAATTTGGTCACATTTCCTTGTTTGACATAATTGACTGTTCTTCTGAAAGATTAGAGTCATTTGGTAGGTATCAAATTTGGCAAACCTAGTGGACGGTTATTTACTTCAACTGTGATGACCCAGGTAGCTCGTTTTGAATACTAGCCTTAATTTTCGTATTTTAAGACCTCTCATAGTATCATTTGATATTTATTGGTTTGCGTGCGTGGTCTGTATCATTTTCTAGAAAGCTTTTACATAAATTTTTGAAGAAAAAATAATTTTTGACTTAAAATAAGGCTAAAGTTCACCAAAGTCAACATTTTTGGTGAACCGCTACAGATCGGTATTTTGATGATTCCGGTAGGTTCGTATGATGTTTTGGACTTGTACGCACGTTTAGTTGAAGTCCTGAGTGACTCGAATGCGTGTCACGACTCAAAACTCAACCTGTCGTGACGCCTATCATGATACTACGCAAGCCGATACTCATACATACGAACGCTTTCAAATTAAGAATATACTAAAACAGATTTAAATAATTGAAAATCTCATAAAACTGTATAAAACCGTCACAACTTGATACAAAAGTTTCCCAAAACCAGGGTGTCACTGAGTACATGAGCATTTTGACAAATACAAAGTCTGATACACTGTTTAAGAAAACCAGAAACTGAATAAGTAATACTAAGGGATAGGGGAGGAGGGTCAATGTCTGCGGACGCAATCACAACTATCTCGATAATCTCCGAATGATTGTAAACTCTGAGAATTAGCAATCACCGTGTCCGAAAACACCTAGATCTGCACACAAAGTGCAGGGTATATCATGAGTACAACCGACTCAGTAAGTAACAAGTCTAACTATTGGGCTGAAAGCAGTGACGAGCTTCACAAGTAGAGCTCAGTTACAGAATTTCAGTATCGAAATATCGGCAAGCCTCCAAGATTAACAGTTAAAGCTCAAACAAGTAAGACATGTCAAGTTCAATTGAAACAAGATATGATACATCTCGATATCTACATGTCAGTTATGTATGCCAACTGAAGTACAAAACCGTGATGAAATCATATGCATACTCTTAAAATATCAATCACTCAGTCCTCCCATTCACTCCATCCTCACAGTCACTCAATCCTCCTAATCGCTCAGCACTCCCACTCGCCACTCAGACTCGCACTCAGTAGGTACCTGCGCTCACTGTGGGTGTGCAGACTTCGAAGGGGAAGATCCAGCCCAAGCGCTATAATAAGCCAATCATGGCATGGATCAATAAAATATGTTGCGGCGTGCAGCCCGATCCTATAAATATCCTCACAATCTGGCCGTCGTCCTCACTCAATCATCAATCTCTCCAGTCTCTCGTGCTCACATGAATCATGATAATCAGCCCAAACAATGATGATATGACGTATCAATAAATGGAAACAAAGACTGAGATATGATATGCAAATAATAGTTGTGGCTGAGTATATAATTGTAAATTAAGCAAATAATTCAACATGCAACACGACCTCTGTGGGTCCCAACAGTACCGGCATGTCACCTAAGCATGATTTCTAACATGACTTGCAGCTTATTTTCTCTAACACATGGAGAATATACGAATAACGACAATATTATTCAACTATACATTTTCACGAGATTGACCAAGTCAAAATTCCTATGGTGCACACCCATATGCCCGTCACGTAGCATGTGTGTCACCTCAACGCCAATCACATAACACGTAATTCGAGGTTTCATACCCTCAGAACCAAATTTTAGAAGTGTTACTTATCTCAAACTGTGCAAATCTCTACTCCAGTAAGCCCTTGCCTCGCGAATCGGCCTATGATGCCTTGAATCTAGCCACAAACAATTCGATACAATCAACACGAGCTAAAAGGATCAATTCCATATGAAAATACTAAGTTCTTAATCAAAAGTCAAAAAGTCAACTAAAAAGTCAATCCCTAGGCCCACGTCTCGGAGCCAGATGAAAGTTACAAAGTACGAACACTCATTCAACCACTAGTCTACCCATAGATACTAAAATCTTGATCAAATCCCCAAAATTCAGTCTAAGAAGTTTTCTCCATTTTTCCTAATTTTCAATCCAAATCACTAATTAAATGATAAAATCAAAGATACAATCATGGAATTTAACCATAACTAAGTAAGAATCACTTACCCTAATCACTCCTTGAAAATCTCTCCAAGAATCGCCTCTAACCGAGCTCCCAAAATAAGTTTGTGAAATAAACTCAAACCCTCATTTTTGACACTTTAAATTCTAGCCAATTCTCCCTTAATCGCGATCGTGGAAAATGCTTCGCGATCGCGAAGCACAAACTTAGCTGCCCAGAAAATTAATCTTATGCGAACGCGACAATACCTATGTGAACGCAAAGCACTGCCTCCTCAGACCTACGCGATCATGTCCCTCTTCACGCGATCGTGAAGAACAAACGCGTGAACTCAGCTCCTGCCTCATTTCCTCTTCGCAAACACGGCCTAGCCCACGCGTTCGCGATTCACTGCTTCTCTAACCTACAAAATCGCAGCCCTCATCTCGCGAATGCGTAGAGTAAAAATCCCAGCTGCCCAAACAAGTCTTTGCGATCGCGGACCTATCCACGTGATCGCATAGAAGGAAACCAGAACTGTACGCCAGAAAAACTTCAGCAATCTCCCACGTCCAAAATTTGATCTGTTAACCATCCGAAACCAACCCGAGGCCTGCGGAACCTCAACCAAACATACCAACAAGTATTAAAACACGATAAGAACTTAGTCGAGGCCTGAAATCACATCAAACAACATCAAAAACATGAATCGTACCTCAATTCAAGCATAATGAAAACTAAGAAATTTCAACTTCTACAATCGATGCCGAAACCCATCAAATCAAATCCGATTGACCTCAAATTTTGCGCACAAGTCATAAATGATACAACGAACCTACTCAAACTCCCAAAACAAAAATCCGAGCTCGGTAACCATAAAGTCAAATTTCGGTCAAACTTCTAATTTTCCAATTTTTGCCATTTCAAGCCTAAATCAACTACGAACCTCCAGATAACTATCCGAACACACTCCTATGTCAAAAATCACCCAACGGAGCTATCAGAATGGTCAAAACTCCATTTTGGAGCCACTTACTCATAAGTCAACATCCAGTCAAACTTTTCAAGTTAAGCTTCCAACCTTGAGACTAAGTGTCTCAACTCATTAGGAAACATATCCGGAACCGAATAAAACTGCCCCGGCAAGTCACATAACTATAATTGAGCGTAACATAAGCAGTAAATAGGGGGCTACAACACTCAAAACGACCGGCCGGGTCGTTACATCCTCCTCCTATTAAACGAACATCACCCTCGAAGGGGTCTAGAAAAGTACCTAGAGTCTCAAATAGGCGTGGATATCTGCTCCGCATCTCTCGCTCAGTCTCCCAAGTAGCCTCCTCCACTGGCTGACCTCTCCATTACACTTTCACTGAAGCTATGTTCTTTGACCTCAACTTTTGAACCTGCTGATCTAAAATGGCCACCGACTCCACATCATAAGTCAAATCACCATCCAACTGAACCGTACTAAAGTCCAAAACATGAGACAGATTGCCGACATACTTCCGGAGCATAGAAACATGAAACACTGGATGAACGGTCAACAAACTAGGCGGCAAGGCAAGTTTATAAGCCACCTCTCCAATCCTCTGAAGCACCTCAAACGGCCCAATATACTGAGGGTTCTACTTTCCCTTCTTCCCGAATCTCATAACACCCTTCATGGGTAAAACCTTAAGCGGTACCTTCTCCCCAGCCATGTAAGAAACATCAAGAACCTTCGGTTGGCGTAACTCTTCTATCTAGACTGCGCCATGCGAAGTCGACCTTGAATTAATTTAACCTTATCCACAGCATCCTGAACCAAGTCAGTACCCAATAGCCTAGCCTCGCCTGGCTTGAACCACCCTACCGGAGACTGACACCGTCTCTCATACAAAGCCTCATACGGATCCATATGAATGCTTGATTGGTAGCTATTGTTGTAGGTAAACTTTGCGAGCGGCAGAAACTGATCCTATGAACCTCCAAAATCTATGACACAAGCATGTAGCATATCCTCCAATAACTTAATAGTGCGCTCAGACTGTCCATCTGTCTTAGGGCGGAATGTTGTACTCAACTCAACATGTGTGCCCAACTCTCGCAGCACTCCTCTCCAAAACTCCAATGTAAACTGCTTGGCCCAATCTAAAATGATGGACACAAGCACACCGTGAATGTGAATAATCTCGCGGATGTATATCTCAGCCAACCTCTCCGAAGAATAAGTAGTCCCACCTGGAATGAAAAGCGCGGACTTGGTCAAGAGATCCACAATCACCCAAATAGCATCAAACTTCCTCGAAGTCCGTGGAAGCCCCACTACAAAATCCATTGTGATACGCTCGCATTTCCACTCCGGAATCTCAAGCCTCTGTAGCAATCCGCCCGGTCTCTGATGCTCATACTTCACTTGCTGACAGTTTAAGCACCAAGCTATAAACCCCACTATATCCTTTTTCATCCTCCTCTACCAATACTGCAGCCTCAAGTCCTGATACATCTTCGCGGCACTCGGATGAATGGAATACCGCGAACTATGGGCCTTCTCAAGAATCAACTCACATAACCCATCTACATTTGGCACACAAATCCGACCCTGCATCCTCAACACCCCATCATCCCCAATAGTAACATCCTTGGCATCACCGTGCTGAACCGTGTCCTTAAGGAAAAGTAAATGGGGATCATCATACTAGCGCTCCCTGATATGATCATATAAGGAAGACCGAGAAACCACACAAGCTAGAACCCGGCTGGGCTCCGAAGCATCCAATATCACGAACTGATTGGCCATGGCCTAAACATCAACTGCAATCGGTCTCTCACCAATAGAAATAAATGCAAGGCGACCTATACTTACCAATTTTCTACTCAAGGCATCGGCCACCACATTGGCCTTCCCGGGATGATACAGAATAGTAATATCATAGTTCTTTAGTAGCTCTAACCATCTCCGCTGCCTCAAATTTAGATCACTCTGTTTGAACAAGTGCTGGAGACTTCGATGGTCTGTAAATACCTCTCAAGACACACCATAGAGATAATGCCTCCAAATCTTTAAATGCCTGAACGATGGCTGCGAACTCCAAATCATGAACATGGTAGTTCTTCTCATGGGACTGACGAGCGTAAAACACACACTTAAATTCTGCTTGCTAATCAAATTTAGTATAGTATAATATCGTATCCATAGGGATTGGGTTTAAACAGTATTCTCATAGTTTCTAGCTTGGTTGCTATCCAGGGGAATCAACAATTGAGGTTTATATGATTTCTAACTAAAATTAACTAAGAATCTCAAGCTATTGACTAATGACAATCGAAACAAAGATAAGCAAGGAAGTTATCAATGGGAGAAAATAGGGGTTGAACGGATAGGTGCAAGATAATTGGTTGGGATCTAACTCTAGATAATTTACTTCTAATGTTCAAGCGAGTCTCTCGAATTCACTCAATTATTAGTTCAAATGTTTAGTAAAAAACTCCTCTCTCGATTAAATTTAATCTTACGAGATGAACCAATTTAAGCATGTGAAAATATGCAAGAATGCGTAGTGGATTGGTCTTTAGGAAAACCTCTTTCGATTATTCTCCTAACTAAGTTTTATCAATGATTCAACTAGCCTCTTTCACTAAGAAACATCACTGAACTCAACCAACAATATAGTGCAAAAATATCACAAGTTATGCCTCTCTCGATTACATGAACTAGTGAGTATAGATGCAACAATTAAATCATCCAAAAACGCTTCAATACATATAACTAGAGTTATAATCCACAAACAATAATCAATACACCAAATCTATCAAACCCTAACGACAACTACTCCATAATCATGGAGTAATTCATCACAAATATGATTAAAGTATAAGAAAACATAGATTCAATCAAAACTCGTATTTTGAGTGAGGAAGGAACAATGAAATCCTTGTGCTCGTGTTCTTCCAACTCATCCTTAGCCTCCGTAGGTCGAATATGTGTCAAAAGTCCAAAAAATAACATTTTCTATGTATTATACCAAGTAGGGTCGGGCCAAGACGAAAACACCTTCTCCTTATCGAAATAGAATTTTCACTCTGTAAAAATTGCACAGCGCGCCGCATGGGGCGACGTGTCATGCAGGGCATTTGTGGGGAAATCTAGAGAGCTAACTTCTGATAGGCAGCAGGAATTTGCGCAACCTCAGCGCCTAACGCGCCGCCCTACGCGCCGCGGTAGTGGAGATTTCTTAGTGTACGGATCAAATCTCAATTTTTGAGCTCCAGACTTGGTCCTCGACCTCCGAACACAATCCCAACTTAATCCCTTGGGCTTTTACTCAGACTTCAAAGCTCCAAATCGTTGGAATTCATCCCATAACATCATCATTCAGAATCCTCCCACAAGGCATAAATAACACAATAAGTGCAAAACACTACCAATTAAAGCTCGAACACGAATAAAGTGTAGTGAATTAGAGTGCAATAAACGCCTAAAATACGCAATTCTAGCCTACCACCAATACCCCACACTTAAACCATTCCTCGTCCTCTAGCAATCAAATTACACTTCACATAGAACACGACCTTTTTAAACAACTCTCATAACTCATCGCACCAAGAATTTTAAAAACAGATTAAGCACAGTAATGTAACATCCTAGCCTCAAGATTTGACTCAAAAGCACCACACATTATATATAACCCGCTCACTTACTCTAACA
The DNA here is from genome assembly GCA_002018475.1 of Nicotiana obtusifolia. Lineage (NCBI taxonomy): Eukaryota > Viridiplantae > Streptophyta > Magnoliopsida > Solanales > Solanaceae > Nicotiana > Nicotiana obtusifolia. The sequence goes on along the minus strand of MCJB01039818.1, from coordinate 289,322 downwards.
CAAAGGTTAACGAAATTACCTTTTCTTTATGAATCAAGTTCCCTCACACAACAATAGAGAGTGGTTCCACACACAGTGAAATTTAATTACAATTAGGAACTCAAGATAGAAAGAATTCACTCACTTAAACAACATTCATATGCCACAAAAGACGTACCATAGGCTTGCCCGCAGTATACTACTCTACAATTGAGCTCATTCAGTCAAGGATCAAGTAGGACTTTAATTGGTTGTAATGTAGGCTGCAGGATGGGTAGGATACATTTGGATATAAGAGTGACTACACCTCCATAAGCACTTTAATACATACAAATAACCATTCAAAACCCCACACTTATGTCAAACTATAACTCCACCTTCACATCAATATACATTAACTCCCTACTTTCTTAAGCACAATTACATCAAGAGTTACCATTATCAAAGAAATTTTTGAACAACAATACAACTATCTTTTTCTTTTCTCTATCATTTCTATTGGCTCTTACTTCTTCAAAACAGTGCAGCTTTTTCCTTATTTCGATAGTTCTACCTAAAAGCCAAACCAACGACCCCACACTTCAACTTTTATAAAGTTCATACCAAATTCAAGTGTTCACAAGAGGTACAAGTTCATAGATGGTCAATTCAAGGCTTGTACTCTGGTTTCCAAAGAAACATGATTACAAGCTCAAAAGGGTTAACTACGATACTTAACAATTAGGTGGGTAAATGCTTATAACTGGTTCAACAAAGAAATGCCTAAATCACTTCCAAGACTGAATAAAAATACTATTACTCTTTGCAAACACACAGGGCAAGTTCTAGACATCAAATGCAATGCACGGTATAACACAAAACCTCACACACATATGGCACATAACTCAATTAGGATTGGACTGATCAAGACACTCTAGTCAAAGCAGTTAAGTAAAGTTAAGATCATACAAATTAAGGTACTTATACAAGAGTCAAAAACTGAGCCTAAGCGTCAGATTAAAGCACTCACACTATTCTCAAGGTATAATAGAGTCAAGACATATTGCCATCCATCTAAACCATAGCACAAGGTTTCTTACTCCTAACAAAAATAAAAACTAACTGCACCCGGTTCAACAAAGACCCTTAGAAAAGAACCGTGGCACAAAGAAAAACCCAGAGGGGATTTGTTACTCTACCTAAAAAAAGAAATCTTTTCGACTTTTTCTTTCGACATTAATCCCTCAAGAAACCTGTCAAATGATATTCATCATCAGGAAAAATAAAAAATTTTAAATTTTTTTATGGTTTTGTTTTCAAGTTTTTTTTCCAACTACTACACTCACAAAAAGAAAACTAAGATACGTACATACATACAACATATCCCCCACCCCCCACTTGAAGTTGTGGCATGTCCCCATGACGCACAATTAAAAAGCATAAGGTAGAGAGACTTCCCTGAACATCTAGTCGGGGTCTGAGTCGAGGTCGGGCTCTATTCCTCGCACCCGAACTAATGCACACATCCATGCAGACAGTTTCTTCTAGCCTTTTTGGGGTACACCCAACACTTATCTTTCTAACTCACTGCAACTTTCTCTTTCAAGCCCTTTACTTTCCATTCAATCTAAGCACGAGTTTTCTCTTGTGTATATCCAATATAGCTCTACCCGTCACTAAGAATGGTCTTCCTAGGATGAAGGGGACCTCTTTGGTCTCCTCCATATTCACCATTATAAAGCCTACATGAAATATGAACTTATCCACCCGAACTAACACATCTTCCACTATCCCCTCAAGTGTTATAGCCGTTTGGTTTGCCAGCTGCAAAGATATTGGCACCGACCTTATCTCTCCAATCTCCTTCTCCAGTTTCCTATAAATAGAAAGGGGCATTAAGTTAATTGAGGCACCAGAATCACATAAAGACTTATCAAACTTTATAGTTCCTAATGAGCAAGGTATGGTAAAACTCCTTGGATCTCCACACTTTTGGGGGATTTTATTTTACAATATCGCACTGCAATTCTCTATGAGCTTCACCACTGAGGTATCCTCGAATTTTTTTTTCTTCGTTAGGATCTCCTTCAAGAATCTAGCATAAGATGGCATTTGTGAGAGCACTTCTGTGAATGGTAAGTTTACATGAACCTGTTTTAGCATATCCAAAAATCTCTCAAATTGCTTGTCCAGCTTTTCTCTATATAGCTTTTGAGGGAAAGGTAAAGCAGGCATCTGCTTGCTCTCTTCAGGTTCCTCCCTTCTCAATTTTTCTTCCTTCTTCTTTTTCTCAGCTTTCATCTGGCCTTTCTTCTTTTTATCATCATCACTTTTCAGCTGCTCCCCACTTCCTTTTTCAAGTTTTACCTCTTTTTGGATCGGGGCGGGGTCTTTCAACACTTTCTCACTTCTCAAGGATACATCATTCACTATTTATTTGGTATTTCTTTTAGTAAGCTGGAAGAGTGCCTAGAATCCTTTCAGATGATATTGTTGCAATTTGTCCCCTTGCTTCTCCAAATTTCGAGTTACTAACCCCTGTACTTAAAATCTTTCATCAGTTTTCAGAATGAAGGCCTTCATGAGATCTTCTAGACCATGCTGATTGGGCTGTTGAGGCTGAAACTGCTGCCTCAGCTGATTCATAAAACCAGGAGCTCCTTGTCCCTGAAATCTGGGATTGTTTAGTTGCCATGCACTTGCGGTACCCCTAGGTGAACTCCATGAAAAATCGAGGTGCTTCTGACCCACTGCATTAAAATCATTATTTCCCACAACATTCACTTACTCAGTTGAGGCTTGATACTCATGAGTAGGGTGTCCTCTTCCACATATATCACAAGCTGCGTGAGATTAATTTTTATCGAGGATAAGGCTTCCGTATTTCTTTGGCCATAGCATCAAGTTGTACCTGCACAGTTGTATTAGCATCAACCAGGTGAACACTGGTCGATCTTCTTCTTTCAGCACTCTCAGGGGGCCACTGATTTCCATCTTCAGATAACTCATCAAGAATTGTAACTATCTCCTCTGGAATCTTCTTCTTCAACGGGCATCCAGCTGCATTGCTCAATGTTCTATGCGAGGCCGGTGTCAATCCATCCCAAAAGTCTTGGTGTTGTATCCAAAGTTCAATTCCACTATGTTGACACTTTCTAACAATCACCTTAAACCTCTCCCATGCTTCAAAAACAGTTTCAGTATCTTTCAGGCTGAAGTTATGGATTTCTCTTCTAAACTTGGCCGTTTTAGCTGAGGAGAAATATTTATCAAGGAATTTCCTGGTCATCTCCTCCCATGTTCTGATTGATCCCGTGGGCAAGCTTCGAAGCCACTGCTTTGCATCGTCTTTGAGTGTGAAGGGGAATGCCCTTAAGTACACTGCATCTTGTGACACGCCATTATATTGAAAGGTGTTCATAATCTCCTCGAAGTCCATTAGATGTGTATTTGGATCTTTGTTCATCTTCCCTCTGAAGACACATCAATTCTGAAGGGTTTAAAGCATCCCTTGCTTCAGTTAAAAATTGTTAGCTACAATTGGAGGCGGTCTAAGACTTCAAAAGCCTTGAGTGTAGACTGGTCTAGCATAATCGCCTAGCGATCTCCCAGGCATGGGAGCTATATTTTCGAACTGGTCTGCAGCCAAGGGATGATTTTGAGCAACTCTCCGACCCCTCTCTTCTTCATAGAGAATATGTGCATCTCTAATAGCTGCTTCCTCAGCATTCCGTGCAGCTTTTTCTCGTTGTTGTGCTGCCTCCCTTGCAGCCAAATCTACGTTATCATCATCATTTCCAGCCATAAGTTCTTTGGTTGAGGATTGCCCAACCCTTTCTGATGTCTCGGTGAGATCTCTTTCCTTCCTCAGCTACTGCAGTTCTGTTTCTATCTCGGGCTCGTATGGTAGAATCTCTTTTGCAAAAGATCGAGTTATGCAGCAATCTAAACCTGCAACCCACGCACAATGAACGAACACCAAACATAAGAAGGGAAAAAAATAACAAGAAAAAAATTCTTGAATTAGCACTACAAGCTGTTTCAAACACAATTGATTGCCAATCCCCGGCAACAACGCCAAAATTTGACGACCGCAAAACACACACTTAAATTTTGCTCGCTAATCAAATATAGTATAGTATAACATCGTATCCACAGGGATTGGGTTTAAATAGTATTCTCGTAGTTTTTAGTTTGGTTGCTATCCAGGAGAATCAATAATTGAGGTTTATATGGTTTCTAACTAAAATTAACTAAGAATCTAAAGCTAACTAATGACAATCGAAACAAAGATAAGCAAGGAAGATATTAGAGGGAGGAAATAGGGGTTGATAGGATAGGTATAAGATAATCGTTTAGGATCTAACTCTAGATAATTCACTTCTAATGTTCAAGTGAGTCTCGTGAATTCACTCAATTATTGTTCAAACATTCAGTAATAAACTCTTCTCTCGAATAAGTCATAACCTTACGAGATGAACTAATTTAAGTACGTAAAGATATGCACGAATGCGCAATGCATTGGTCTTTAGGAAAACCTCTTTCGATTATTCTCCTAACTAGGTTTTGTCAATGATTCAACTTGCCTCTTTCAATTACTACGAAGAATTAATGAACTCAACTAACAATATAATGCAAAAATATCATAAGTTATGCGTCTCTCGATTACATGAACTAGTGAGGATCGATGCAACTATAAAATCATCCAAAAACGCTTCAATACATATAACTAGAGTTATAATCCACAAACAATCATCAATACACCAAATCAATCAAACTCTAAAGATAACTACTCCATAATCATGGAGTAATTCATCACAAATATGATTAAAGTATAGGAAAACATAAATTCAATCCAAACTTGTGTTTTGATTGAGGAAGAAATGATGAAATCCTTGTGCTCGTGTTCTTCCAACTCCTCTTAGCCTCCTTAGGTCGAATATGTGTCAAAAGTCTAGAAAATAATATTTTTCCATGTATTTATACCAAGTAGGGTCGGGCCCAGACGAAAACACCTTCTGCTTACCGAAATAGGTTTTTGACTCTGTAAAAATTGCATATTGCGCTGCATGGGGCGACGCGCCATGCAGGACACTAGTGGGGAAATCCAGAGGGCTAACTTCTGATAGGCATCATGAAATTGAACAACCGCAGCGCCCAACGCACTGCCCTACGCTCCGCGGCAGTGGAGATTTCTCTGAGTGCGGATCAAATCTAAATTTTTGACGTCCAAACTTGGTCCTCGACCCCCGAACACGATCCCAGCTTAATCCCTTGGGCTTTTTCTCACACTTCAAAGCTCCTAATGGCTCGAACTCATTCCAGAACATCTACATCAGTCTGAATCCTTCCACAAGGCATAAAACACACTATAAATGCAAAACACTACCAATTAAAACTCAAACATGAATAAAGTGCAGTAAATTAGAGTGCAATAAGCGACTAAAATGTGCAATTTTAGCCTACCATCAGGGTCTTCAACTAGCGCGATGCATATGCAATCACTCTACCCCCTGCATCAATACACACCCAATACCATTCCGAGAAGCATCACAATACACTGTATAAGAGCCCGACGCTGAAGGCAAAACTAGAATTGGAGCCATGGTCAAGACAGTCTTGAGCTTCTGAAAGCTCTCCTTACACTCATTCGACCACATGAACGGAGCCCCCTTCTGGGTCAATTTGGTCAAAGGCGCTGCAAAAGACGAGAAACCCTTCACGAAGCAAGGATAATAACCCGCCAAGCCGAGAAAGCTCCAAATCTCAGTAGCTGAGGACGGTCTGGGCCAACTCTGAACTGCCTCTATCTTCTTTGGATCCACCTTAATCCCCTCACTAGACACCACCTTAGCCCCGTCATTACATCGTCGAGGTTAGTTGTCACGACCCAAGTCCCATAATAGGTTGTGATGGCGCCCAATGATGCTATTAGGCAAGCCAACAGTGAGCCTCCAATTTAATTGTAAGGCCCTGTTAAAATTTTCTAATGATTTAAGATTTTAAACTGCGACAGTGGTATTCGGGAATAACGTATTCGAGTAATTATAGGAGACCTATGGGGTGGAACCACATTATTTTGACATGAAAAATGTTTCGGTACATTTCAAAGAGGTTTTTAAGTGGGGAGAAGTTACTTGGAACGCGTTGGAAAGTTGAAGTTTTGGAATATTCATATGTTTGATCGGGAGTTGACCTTGATGTTACTAAAATTGGATTTAGTTCCAGAAATTTGAATAGCTTCATTATGTCATTTATGACTTGTGTGCAAAATTTGAAGTCAATCGGACTTGATTTGATAGGTTTCAGCATCGAATGTAGAAGTTGAAATTTGATAGTTTCATTTAAGCTTCAATTAGGGTGTGATTCGTCTTTTTATTGTTTTTTGATGTGATTTGAGGCATCGGATAAGTTTGTATGGTGTTTTAGGAGTTGTTAGTTTATTTGGTTGAGGTCTCGAGGGCCTCGAGTGGATTTTGGATGGTTAACGGAATTTAATTTGGATATTTCTAGGATGTTTCGACATTGTTTAGTAAAGCATAAGTGGTATTATATTAAGCAAATGATCTCCAAATTCAGTTTTTATTGAAGTGCTAGATCCGTATTGATATTACCGAGCCATAGAAAAAAGAATCGTCGAATTCGCACATCGTTGAGAGAGTTATGCCCATTTCCGGGCGAAATAGAAACGATTTCTCATTGCCAGTACCTAGGGTAGCTTGGGGTGCTATCCCTGGTGTTTGGAATCTTTAGGTTCTGGAACCAGCGTCAAAAGCAGCGCCCCACGCCCCATATGGTGTCCAAAACATTATATACTCATTTCGGGGTTCATTTTTTCCCATTTCTCTTGGCCGAACTTTGGGGTTTTTCTCCACTCTCTCAAGACCTCCAAATCCCCCCATCTTCAAGGTGAGTAATCCCTACTAATTTGGTGTTTCATTCCATCAATTCCACCCTAAAACTAACTCAATCCTCCATAAAATACATAGATCTTCAAGTAATGTTTTCAAGAGCTCAACGGAGGGTTTTGCAAGATTTCTTCCAAAAGGTAATCCTACACCCTTAGACTTACATGTATGGGTATATTATGGGAATATGAGTATGAATTAAGTATTGGAACTTATGATATGGTGATTGGAAGCCATAAGTTCCCAATTTAAATACATAACCATTTTAGAGATTGAAAGGTGATTATTTGATAGAATTTTGTTGGTTGGGTGTGGATGGATGGTCATGTATGTGATGTTGGAAGTTCTTAATTGTTTAAGAATGATGGTGGGAAAAATTGTTGGTAAATAGTAGTAGTTGGATGAACTAATTCTATGGTTAAGAGCTATAGAGATTCATGCCTACTAGGTGTTTGATAAAATGCCTTAATGGCCTAAATTATGGAATTTGTTACTAATATTGGTCCCATTGGATGTTGTTATTGTAGATTAAAGTTGCTTAGTTGCTTAGTGGATGTACCTTGAGGGATGTTAGCTAAACTCTTCTCTTAGAATTGAACCCCACATTACCCTTGTAAGTTCCAAGTTGTTCATCATAAATCAACTATTCCAAATAAGCTTTGTGACAAAAGATATATGTTCAATACATGTTCCAAATGTTATTGCTATGTTTTGTTACTATTTTGAGAGTGTGTTCAAAGTATGGATTGCATATCTAAATGTTATAACTTCAAGTCGTGTTTCAAATGAAAGGTAGTATGCCAAATAGTGTGAGAAAAACTCGATATGCCTAAGACTCTTAATTGCTCATATATGTACCTAAAGTCTTGATTGGAAATATCTTGTTGTTGATAATATATATAAAGATGCTCGAAAGTGTAAGAAGTGAGTTGGTGATATAAATTGTGGCCACCGTGCCAAGAATGAAAATTATACTTATGGCTAGTGGTGCCCATGAAATGAGATGATGTGAGAAAGATTATTAAATGAGCTTTGGTTCAACTGATCCAAATTATTTCGAAAATAGAATTTTCTAAAAGATTATGTACTCAAGTGATGCCCATATGTGGATGTTTTAACTAATGATATGCTTTATAAGTACTTTCAATGTGTTTTGCGGTTACATATTCGTTAGTGGAAATTAAGTATTATCCTTTCTGGAAAAAAGTATTTCAAGAATAAATAGAGTGCTACTTGTTTATGATTTTAACTTGCGCTTCAATTGCCAATCATTTTACTCCATTTCTTGGAAAGAAATCTATTGTGCGTAAATTCTTCATTTCTAATGTCTTAGAGTTGTGATTTTCTGAATATTATATATGTTGATATTTATGATGATGATACATGAGAGGAAAGAATTGAAAGTGTGGAATATTTATTACGGCCACCATGCCATGAATAGAGAATCTTGTGAATGGGCAAAAGAGCCAAGGAAATATTGTTATTGTGATTGGTTGAAAACACTAGTGCAAATTTATACAATATGAAAGATGATGAGGTAAATATATTTTTTCTTTTGTTTCCCTTGTGTGAAAACCAAAAAGGTTTTAGGGAGTATCATTAGCGAACCGAGGAAGGGTGGGTCATAAGGCCCATACCCGAAACTACACGTGCCAGTGTAGAGGTGGATTGTGATTATTCCCCTTATTTGGGATGTGATTGATGAGTTGATATTATTCCCCTTAATTGGGATGAAACTGATTATAGTTGTGAATTGGAAAAGTCAACCCACACGGCATATATAGGAAGGCGGCCTAGCTGATCAGGTGGAAATCGAACGCTATATTGCGCATTTGGTGGTACTACTCTTGGTAGCAGTTTCTTTCGCACCACATGTCAAACCACATTGTTCGTGGGGAGATGGCCTAGATGATCGGGCGTGATCGGACTCCGTGTTAAAAAAATGGTGGTATATCAGTGCTAATGATCTCCCAACCAAAAATATATATTAATTTTGTATATTGAAAATTTTTACCTTTTAACCGGACGTTTGGATATGGTTGATTGTGACATGGTATTCTATGGCTTTTCCCTTTCTTATATGGGCATTCTATTTTGAAACAGGACATTTAGCTTTACATACTAGTACTATTCTATATGTACTAACGTCCCTTTTGCCAGGGGCGCTGCATCTTCAATAGATGCAGGTGGTTCATCAGCGGGCAACTTTGGTCCTTGTTAGTAGATACTCCCTATTCAGCAGGTTTTGGTGAGCCTACTCCATTCCGGGCCTGATATAATTTAATTGTTGTACTTTGTGTTTTGAGGTATAGCCGGAGCCTTGTTGTCGGCATTTCCATATTACTCTTTTGTTGTACTTAGAGGCTTTGTTGACAGGTTGTGGGTGGTGTTTGATGTGGGGAATTGAACAAGAAATGTTAGTATTTGGCAAACATATTTTTTATTATACCTATAAACTTGTAATAGTTTGGAAATTTTGAATGAAGCTGCTAGTGGAAATGAAATGGGAGTTGTTAATGAAATCTTTTCACTGTTTGATTAATGGAGTGCATCTCCTATTTATTCATGGATGAGTTTGGGTAGAAGGGAATTTAATAGGCTTGCTCGGCCGGGTTCACTCGGTTGAGCGCCGGTCGCGCTCTCCGAGTTTGGCGCGTGATAAATTTGGTATTAGAGCCTATGGTTTTGAAGTTTCTTAGGTGTCTCGGAGCCGTGTCTAGTAGATTCCTTCTTATCAGTGTGTTGTCGACCACATTTGTATTTAGGAGGCTACTTGGGAATTTAGGAATTTCACCCTTCTTTGATACTCCATATTGTGCGATAGAGCTCAAGATAGGAAGTTAATTTCATCCATGCCTCATTTTCTAGATGAGTAACCCACGAGTTCGAGACAGCAAGGAGAGATTGAATGAACCAGTTGCTAGGGGAACTATCCTTGTTCCTATCAATGTATCGCGCCACCAAATCATGTGGTGAGAGCACATAAGAAATGAACGAGGATTGTTGGCACCAATAAGCCAGAATGTTTCATATGTAAGAAGCGCCACTCAGGTTCATGTTGGATGACTCTTGAAATATGTTATGGTTGTGGAAAGAGGGGGCACAAGAAGATCAAATGCCCTAGGTTGGGTTCATCCATCCTTATCTTCCCGACTTGTGGGAAGGAACATTTAGCGTCATGTTGTGAGTATGCTCAAAAACGTGTTAGGGGTGACAAGCTTGGGAAATTTCAAAGGCCCACAAAATAAACCGCTTCAAATATTGTTAGAGGAAGGATAAGGGGAATGTTTATGATGTATGCAAAAAGGGTAAAAGCTAGGTTAGTGGAGCGAGTCAGCTTAGCAGACCTCATACCCGTTGCGTGAAATGTAGGAGATGTCATTCAGGTGTATGTTTTTATGGTACCAATGTATGTTATGGATGTGAATTCGAGGGGCATCAGTTAAGGTACTGTCCTGTCAACCTAAAGTCATCAAGTAAGTCACTGCTTAGTACATCAGTATGAACACGCATAATTTTTCCTTCTTATATATGTACATCCATATTGAAGAGCCTTCATAAACACGGTCTTAACAAGACGCTGAATCACAAAACATTGCATGTACTTACTTTCTAACCGAGGCGTATTATTCGTGAAGCCACTCTATCACAAATTCTCTTACTTACAACCTCTTGAGGAATTGAGTTCTATAATGATTTCTGTGGAATGAGTTATAATCCTAGGTTGATACTTCCAACTGCTTCCTTAAATTCTCAACAAGGGACTATACCTGATGAATTTCTCACAAAACCTTTTGGTTCAAATAGATAACATCTGATCACTTATGCTTATGCATGCACCATCATAAAGTTTACCTTTGTGATATCAAATCCAATGTATAGCGGCCTAGTGTTGAGATCTTTCTTGAGCCACTCTTTTTCTCTCCGATGTATGTGGCTCCTATGGTTGGAACAATCATTTTACTCCTTTGTGAATATTATCATAATCCTTTTCATTGTCTAGTAACATGAGAGCATATCTCAGCACCTATCATATGTGTACTTGTCAATTGAAAGGGGTCACTTGTCCATATAATGTTTCTAGGAAATTTGAGATTTTCACAAATTCGTCATAGGAAGATCTTTTTGTTCGCCCATCTCAGTATGACTTTCATGTCCACCAGATCATGCCTCACTGAGTAACTCACTTTGTTCCTAGTATTGTAATTGCCCATGATGTGGCCTGATATTGCAGTTTGAGAGTTATTATGGCAGAAATAGGTCAAAGAAGAAGCATCATCCCGTGATCAAATATATGGGATAAGAAGTTTTATGGTCATATTCAATCTAGAACACCTTAGAGTAATTGTTGGAGGTAGCCAAAGGTTTAGTTTGGGTGTTCGGCGTAGGGATTTAGAGTTGAAGAAAGTGAATAGGTTATTCTCAAGATTTTCTCTATGAATATATTGGGTGAATTGTTAAGGAAAGCAAAGTATGTGTAGTCACATTAGGCCTCATGAAATCTTGAAGGAAATAGGCTAAACTATGAGTATGATGTTTCCTTATTATTGTCCTTCGTGTACTCGGTTTTTCATGTGTCTATGTCTAAGAAGGTAGTTGGAAATCCTTTGTCTATCATTTCGGTGAAAGCTAGTGAAGGTGAAGTTAATGGATAATTGGATTATGAGGGGTACCTATTTGCCATCCTTGTTAGATAAGTCCGGGAGTTGAGATTGCCTCCATTAATGTGTTATGGCAAAGTCTATAAGTCGAGAAGGCCAAATTGAGGGCCAAAATTGTTAAGGAAATAAAATGTTCTCACTTGATTGTATAGTCAAATAATTGTGGACCGAAAGGTACCTTCTATGTGTTATGATTTAAGTATGTGCAGCTCATGTTCAGATGTCAGTTTTGGTAATATAATGCATGTAATATTGAGATTACTGCTGCTGATATATAGATATATGCATATATTGTGATGCTTTGTCGAGTTGTGGATGTGTTGTTAGGAGTGATTTTGGTGATTTTCTAGTAGGTGGATTGGCCCAATCGCAGAGGAGACTCTGTCGAAATTTATGAAAAATTTGGGAGATAGTCAAATTTGGGAGCTTAAGATGTGTGGAAGAAGAAACAAGTTATGCTAAGTGTTTTGGGACAGACACTACGCCTCATTCGAGGATGAATGATCTTAAGCGGGGGAGAATGTAAGGCCCCGTTAAAATATCCTAATGATTTAAGATATTAAAGTGCGATAGCGGTATTCGATAATAACGTATTCGAGTAATTAAAGGAGACATATGGGGTGGAACCACATTATTTTGACATGAAAAGTGTTTCAGAACATATCAAGGAGGTTTTTAAGTGGGGAGAAGTTACTTGGAATGATTGGAAAGTTGATGTTTTGGAATATTCATAAGTTTGACCGGAAGTTGACCTTTGACGTTACAGACTTGGATTTTGATTCCGGAAATTTGAATAGCTTCATTATGTCATTTATGACTTGGGGTGTAATTCATATTTTTAGTGTTGCTTGATGTGATTTCAGGAATTGACTAAGTTCGTATGATGTTTTAGGACTTGTTTGTATATTTGGTTGAGGTCCTGAGGGCCTCGGGTGGATTTCGGATGGTTAACAAAATTTAATTTTGATATTTCTAGGATGTTTCGACGTCGTTTCTTCAATCATAAGTGGTATCACACTAAGAAAATGAGCTCCATATTCAGTTTTTATTATAGCATTAGATCCGTATTGAAATTACAGAGCCATAGAAAAAAGAATCGTAGTATTTGGACATCGTATCAGAGAGTTATGCTCATTTCCGGGCGAAATAGAAATGATTTCCCATCGCCAGCGCCTAAGGTAGCGTGGGGCGCTATCCCTAGCGCTGGGAATCTTGAGGTTCTGGAACTAGTACCACAGGCAGCATCCCACGCCACCAGTGGCACCCGAAACATTATATACTCATTTCGGGGTTTATTTTTCCCATTTCTCTTGGCCGAACTTTGGGGTTTTCCTCCACTCTCTCAAGACCTCCAACTCCCCCCATCTTCAAGGTGAGTAATCCCTACTAATTTGGTGTTTCATTCAATCAATTCCATCCTAAAACTGACTCAATCCTCCAATAAAATACATAGATCATCAAGTAATTTCTTCAAGAACTCAAAAGAGGGTTTTGCAAGATTTCATCCAAAAGGTAATCCTACACCCGTAGACTTACATGTATGGATATATTATGGGAATATGAGTTTGAATTAATTATTGAAACTTATGGTATGGTGATTGGAAGTGATAAGTTCCTAATTTAAATACATAACTATTGTGGAGATTGAAAGGTGATTATTTGATGGAATTGTGTTGGTTGGGTGTGGATGGATGGTCATGTATGTGATGTTGGAAGTTATGAATTGTTTAGGAATGATGGTGGGATAAATTTTTGGTAAATGGTAGTAGTTGGACGAATTAATTCTATGGTTAAGAGGTGTAGAGATTCATGCCCACTAGGTGTTTGATAAAATGCATAAATGGCCTAAATTATGGAATTTGTTACTAATATTGGTCGCATAGGATGATGTTATTGTAGATTGAAGTTTCTTAGTATAGTAGATCGTTGTAGTATCATTAATAGAGAATTTGAGGTATGTTGGGTAAACTCTTCTCTAGAATTGAACCCCACATTACCATTGTAAGTTCCAAGTTGTTCGACTATTCTGAATAAGCTTTGTGACAAATGATATATGTTGAGTACGTGTTCCAAATGTTATTGTTCTGTTTTGTTACTATTTTGAGAACGTGTTCAAAGTATGGATTGCATATCTAAATGTTATAACTTCAAGTCGTGTTTCAAATGAAAGGTAGTATGACAAATAGTGTGAGAAAAACTCGATATGCCTAAGACTCTTAATTGCTCATATGTGTACCTAAAGTCTTGATTGGAAATATCTTGTTGTTGATAATATATATAAAGATGCTCGAAAGTGAAAGAACTGAGTTGGTGAAATAAAGTGTGGCCACCGAGCCAAGAATGAAAATTATACTTGTGGCTAGTGGTACGCAAGAATGAGATGATGTGAGAAAGATTATGAAACGAGCTTTGATTCAACTGTTCCAATATTATTTCGAAAATAGAATTGCCTAAAATCTTATGTACTCAAGTGATGCCCATATGTGGCTGTTTTAACTAATGCTATGCTTTATAAGTATTTTCGATGTGTTTTGTGTTCTTACATATTCGTGAGTGGAAATTGTGTATTTCCTTTTTTGGGGAAAAGTATTTCAAAAATAAATAGTGTGCTACTTGTTTATGATTATAACTTGCGCTTCGATTGCCAATCATTTTACTCCATTTCTTAGAAAGAAATCTATTGTGCTTAAATTCTTTGCATTGAACTTAAAGTTGTGATTTCCGGAATATTATATATGTTGATATTTATGATGATGATACATGAGAGGAAAGAAATTAAAGTGTGAAATATAAAATACGGCTACCGTGCCATGAATAAAGAGTCTTGTGAATGGCCAACAGAGCCAAGAAAATACTGTTATTGTGATTGGTTGAAAGTACTAGTGCAAATTTATACAATATGAAAGATGATGTGGTAAATATATTTGTTCTTTTGTTTCCCTTGTGTGAAAACCAAAAAGGTTTTTGGGAGTATCATTAGCGAACTGAGGAAGGGTGGGTTATAAAGCCCATACCCAAAACTACATATGGTGGTGGAGGGGTGGATTGTGATTATTCCCCTTATTTGGGATGTGATTGATGGGTTGATATTATTCATCTTAGTTGGGATGAAACTGATAATAGTTGTGAATTGTAAAAGTCAACCCACACGGCATATGTGGAAGGCGGCCTAGTTGATTGGGTGGAGATCGGACGCCATGTTGGCACATGGTGGTACTACTCTTGGTAACACTTTCTTTCGCAACACATGTGAAACCACATTGTTCGTGGCGAGATGGCCTAGCTGATCGGGCATGATCGGACGCCGTGTTAAAAACACGACGGTACATCAGTGATAATGATCTCCCAACCAAAAATATATATTAATTTCTATTTTGAAAATAGTTATGTTTTAATCGGACATTTGGATATGGTTGATTGTGACTTGCCGTTCTATGGATTTCCCCTTTCTTATATGGGCATTCTATTTTTAAAGAGGTCATTTAGCTTTACATGCTAGTATTATTCCACATGTACTAACGTCCCTTTTGCCATGGCACTGCATATTCAATGGATACAGGTGGTTCATCAGTGAGCAACTTTGTTCCCCGTTAGTAGTTACTCCCTATTCAGCAGGTTTTGGTGAGTCCTACTCTATTCCGAGCCTGATATCATTTGATGTTGTACTTTTTGTTTTAAACTATAGCCGGGGCCTTGTTGTCAGCATTTTCATATTACTCTTCTGTTGTACTTAGAGGCTTCGTAGGTAGGTTGTGTGTGGTGTTTGATGTAGGGAATTGAACTAGAAATATTGGTATTTGGCAAACATGTTTTTCATTATATCTATAAACTTGTAATATTTTGAAAATTATGAATGAAGCTGCTAATAGAGTTGAAATGGGAGCTGTTAATGAAATCTTTTCAGTGTTTGATTAATGGAGTGCATCTCCTATTTATTCACGGATGAGTTTGGGTAGAAGAAAATCAAATAGGCTTGCTTGGCTAGATTCACTCGGTTGAGTGCCGATCGCGCTCTCTGAGTTCGGGGTGTGACATTAACTATCCATTTTTAACTTTTAAAGATAGAAATTTCATTAGATAAATAAATAATTTAATCTACAATTCATGGAAACATACATACTAATTTACCAAAAAACAAGTACAAATAATACATAAATCACAGTGATAATAATAATACGTACAACGGTGAATAACCATTAGTAGCCTCCAAAATCCAGTGTCACAGGTGCACGAGCCATCCAGTGAATATACAAAACTGCTACAACTACTGTTTAAAATAAAACAGATAGAAACAACAAATAAGATAGAGGGAGACTCCGGGTGTTGTAGATAGAGGCATGGAAGGCAGCTCACCACAAAGTCTTCGCGCGATACGTCTACGCGCCCGTATGACCACTAGAAGTACCTGTCACAGTGCCTGCACAATCTGTGCAAAAGTGTAGCATGAGTACATAAATGAACGTGTAACCAGTAAGTATCTAGTCTAACCTCGCAGAAGTAGTGACGATGGGTCGACTTGATACTTACTAGTGGCCTAAATAATAAAATACATAAAGTAGACATGTATGAAACACAACAAGTAATAATGAAATAGATAAACTTTAACAATAAATTTCAAAACATGGATTATTACGAAATCACTAAAATGTCATAACCGGCCCGAATGCACAAGATCAACTAATATCAATACCAAATCAAATCTCAAGTGTTATGCACGAGTCTGCTGAGGCAAACGGCCCGATCCCATGGGAATAATGTTACACAATACTGTCGAGGTAAATGGCCCGATCTCATAAGAATAGTGTTACATAATCCTGCCGAGGCAAATCACCCGATCCCATAAGAATTGTGTTACAATACTGCCGAGGCAAACAACACAATCCCATAAGAATAGTTTGTAATCCTGCAGAGGCAAACGACCTGATCCCATAAGAGTAGAGAAACTATCTCGCTCGCGGAAAATACATGCGAGTGGAGAAGACACAAAACTATCGTTCATCAATTATTTCACAATTTCTAAAGTAAGAGACTCGTTCAATATTTTATTCTATTCTCTATCTCATTCATAAATTAAAGAAATCAAATATACAAGATTTAAATTAAAATAGCACATTCAAGGCATGATGTAAATGTAAATCTACCCGGACATAAACATGAATCTAGCTACGTACAGACTCTCATCACCTCATGCGTATGTAGCTCCCACAGCATGTAGCATAGGGGACAATTCCCTCTTACAATATTAGGCAAGAGACTTATTTCGCTTCCAAGCTCGCTACTCGGCTCATGAACCTCACCCGTAATCTCCAATAGATGCTGAACAATTCGAAACTAGTCAAAAGTCATACAAACCAGTCAATATATGCTCAAAAGTTCATAATTCATCTATTAGAGGAATTTCCCGACCCAATTCGAAAAGTCCATAAAAGTCACCCCCGGCCATGTGGCCGGATTTTGGAAATTTTTAAAGGTAAAGATTACCCATAACATTACGAACTCAAATATTTAATTTGTCCCCAATTCCATAATCAATTTCGTGCTCAAATCCCATTTTTACCAAACCCTTGTTTCCAACAAAATCCCATAATTTTCACTAATTTCCATGTCAAATCTTCCCATAATCCATGTATTAAACTCAAAGTTTGTAGAAATCACTAGTCTTATGATGTTGATGAAAATCTCCCACAAAAGAGCTCTCAATTTCGTCCCAGACTAAGTAAAAATGTGAGAGAAATGGGCTAAGTCGTGAAATAAAAGTGTTATGCCCAAGCCCTTTCTTCTTCGCGATCGCGGATGGTCCCTCGCGATCGCTGCCTAGCTGGCTCAGCGTAGCTCCTTCCTCTTCACGTTCGCGACAACACACTCGCATTCACGATGACTAGGATCCCAAGCCCTTCGCATTTGTGGTCCTCCAGCCCCATTCGCGAAGGCCAATAGCCTTCCAGCCCCACCCAGTCCAAACCTTCTTCGTGTTAGAGTAGGAGTGTACGCGTTCGGGAAGATTGACCAGGTTCTCCATCGCGTTCGTGAGGACCACCTCACATTTTCGAAGATTAAAATCCTGAACTCCTCTCCAGCCTTCTTCGCTATTGTGGACAACGTTCGTGATCGCGAAGCACACCTGCAGTTAGAGCCAAGTTTAACTATGCTCTGGGTTGTCCGATACACACTCGAGCCACCCAGGACTTTGTCCAAATGTACCAAAAAGTCCATAAACATTGTACAGTCCTACTCAAGGTCTCATAACATGTCAAGTAACACCGGACCCAAGAATTGCACCTCAAAACCAAATTTATCAACTTCTTAACTTCAAACTCATTTCAACCAATTTTGAATGCGACGAACCATACTTAGACAATTTAGAATAACACCAAATTTTTCTCACAAGTCACAAATCACAATACAAACTTATTCCAAGGCTCATAATGCCAAACAAACATTGATAATACTGAAGTCCACTCCGAATCAAACTTAGAAAATTCTAAAAGCTTCAAAATGCCAGCTTTCAATAATAAGCGTCAAAATGCTCCCCGTCCACACGAAACTCGATCTAAACATATTCTTATGTCTAAAATCATCCTACGAACCTATTGGAGTCTTCAAATCCAAATTCCGATGTTGTTTACTCAAATTGTTGATTCAAGTCAAATTGTAACGACCCAACAAGTCATTTTTGAGCAATTGCATTCTGTTAAGCTATTTGAAGTCTTGAATAGATTCATATGATGTATAATGACTTGTGTGAATCATCGGTTTTGTTTTTCAGGTGATTTGGGATTGATTTGGAAGAATGATTCTCAGCTAGGAAGCATTAAGTTGGTTGAGTTGACCAAATTTGGCTTTTGTGTATTTGACCTTAGATCGGAGTTTGGATGGTTCCATTAGGTCAGTATGGTAATTTTGACTTGGGCATATTCTCGGATTTTCTTTTGAATGTTTCTAGAAGGTTTCAGCACTATTTGGCAAAAGTTTGCAATTTGAAGGTTTAAAATGTTCATAAATTTGACCGGGAGTTGAGCATGATGATATCGGGTTCGGATTGTGATTTCGGGAATCGGAATAGATTCATTATGTCATTTGAGACTTATGTGGAATATTTAAGGTCATTTTGAGTTGATTTGATATGGTTCTGCACGAGTTTTAGAAGTTGAAAGTTTAAAAGTTTATTATGTTCGATTTAAGGTGTAATTTGTGGTTTTCATGTTGTTATGCGTGATTTGAGGCCTCAAGTAAGTCCGTGTTATGATATGGGACTTGTTGATATGTTCGGACGGGGTCCTAAAGGGCTCGGGTGAGTTTCAGCTCATTCCCATGTTCTTTGGCATTGTTGATTTCTGGTGTTTCAGACCTTCTTCGCGATCGCGATAGTGTATTATGGGAGATGGGTATTACATTCATCGCGATTGTAACTGGGTCATCGTGTTCGCATACCTTTTTGAGGCCCGAGCATCACGTTCGCATAGAGTTAAGTTGAGATGCTTGGAGCTGGAGGAAAAGTCTTCACGTTCGTCAAGTAGCCACCGCATTTGTAAAGGTTTGGAACTATTGTGCATCGCGTTCGCGAGGTCTATGCCCTTTTGTGGCAGTGAGTTTTTGTTCATCGCAAACGCGAGGTTTCTTCCACCTTTGCGAAAAGTATACCTGGATCAAATCTTTAAGTACTCTATTTCGAAGGTTTCGGGCATCTTATCATACTTTGAGCTATGGTGCTCGAATTTGGGCGATTTTCACCACATGTATTGGGGTATTTGATTTCTACTCAGTTTTGATTATATTTCATGAATCTATCTACGATTTTGTCATTTGGATTATGAATTTTAAAGAGAAATTGGGGGGTTTTGTCTAATCTTTCCTAAAGTGATTTTCGTTTTAATTTTGAGCATCGATTCGGAGTCAATTTTGATTGAAATTAGTAAGGTTGGACTCGTAATTGAATGGGTTGTCGGATTGTGTGAGTTTTTTGGGGTTTAATGTGCGGGCCCTGATTTGACTTTTTGATTGACTTTAGGTAAATGTGTAAATATTTGACCTTTATCATTTGGGATAGTTTCCTCAGGCATTATTTGATGTGTTTGAGTTGATTTTGGCTAATTTCGAGCCGTTCGGTGGTTGTTACGCGTGGGGTGGCATTTCTAGAGTATTGTTTAGCTTGCTCGGTATTGGATTTAACTTGTTCGAGGTAAGTAACATATCTAAACCTGGATTTGAGGGTATTTAACCCTGAGACTATGTTATATGAGATGCATTGAGGTGACGCACATACTAGGTGACGAGCGTGTGGGCGTGCACTGGTGAAATCATGATTTGAATTGACTATTAGACTATGACCAGACTTGTTTTAATGTTATATATTGTTAAATCCATGTTATCCCTACTTATTTGATTATATGATCTATGAATCATGTTAGAAATAATGTTTAGGTTATTTGCTTATTCGGTTGAGACCTAATGAGGCTATTTCTATTGTTTTTAGTTATCTGCTCTAACTATAATTATATACTCAGTCATGATTCTTGTTTTACATATCAATGTTACATCACATGCAATCATTGTTTCGGCTGAGTGGTACGAGATTGTGAGCCCTTGAGACTTGAGAGATTGATGACTGAGGTGGGCCTGAGAGCCGAGTTATGAGTGTTATTGTGGATAGGGATGCATGCTGCAGCAGGCCATATTGGCTTTATATCATTATTATATTGATCAGGCTACACGCCATAGCAGGCCTTATAGGCTTTATATTAGCATTTTGGGAGGATCTGCCCCTATGGAGTCTCTCATACCAGTCGTGAACACAGGCACAGTGATATATATACACGTGCTTTGGTGAGGGGTTTATGCGCTAGGCCCTTGTACAGTGCTGCGTGATTGTGTGTGTGATGATTGGGCAAATGAGATAGAAAGCTTGAGCATGTTGAGGGTTAAAGTACCCAAGAATATCACCGTGAACTCATTCATTTGACATGCATACTTGGCATGAAGGCATAGAGATACATTTTCCTCATGCTATATGGTATTGTGAGCTTCAGGTTTTAACATATACATTTGACATGTAGGCATTGAGATGTACATTCCTCATGCTAGACGGTATATGATAATTGATGACTTGACATGCATATTGACATGTAAGCATAAAGATGTACTTTCCTTATTCTATTTGATAATAAAATATCTTATCTGTTGTTGAAAGTTTGGGAAAATAAGAGTTTTTTGACATACCCTCATATTTTGGTGATTTCGGTGAAAGACTTGGGTTTTACTGTTACACTTGAAAAGCATGTCTATTTTTCTGTATATGTGAACTACGTGAGCATAATATCTTTTGAGTTATTAGCTGTACTACTTTCATTATATTGTTACGAGTTGCTCTTGGCTATTGGTGTTGGACTCTTTCTATTTTTCTCAGCAAGTCGTTGTTTTCAACCTAAGGTTAGGTTTATTACTTATTGAGTACATGTGGTCAGTTGTACTCATACTATACTTGTGCACCTTGAGTGCAGATTTTGGAGCTGATTTTGCTGTGTATGATGAGAGCTAACATTGAAGATATACCCGTGTTTCAGTTATGGCTATCACTTGTCCTCGGTAGCTTTGGATTAGAATTATGATCATATATATTCCAAACAGATGTTGTAATTATTTCATTTCAGTTTGTAAATTCTAAGTCTTAGAAGCTCATGACTTGTACTGCCAGTCCCTGGGGAGTTGTATAAAATTCATTTATTTCACCTTTGACTCTTATCATTATCATTAAACTATGTTTTATTGTTATTTGGCTTACGTAGCGAGTTGGTTTAGGTTCCATCACGACGGGTTGGATTTTTGGTCGTGACACAAACTTGGCCACCTTAGGCCAGTAATATGGGACTAGGTGTTGCGAATTCAATTCGAACCCTTCCAAAACAAAACCAATCATCCCCGCAATTCATAAAACATTAATATCACATACGGGAGGTCTTAAATAGGGAACGAGGATCTAGAGAGCAAAACGACCGGTTGGGTCGTTACATTTTCCGCCTCATAAACAATCGTTTGTCCTCTAACGGGTTTAGATCATACCTGGACTACCGAATAAGTGCTGATATCTGCTGCGCATGTCTTCCTCGCTCTCCCAAGTCGCCTCCTCGACTGCTTGAGCCCTCCATTAGACCTTCATTGCTGAAATATTATTAGACCTCAACTAGCGAACCTAACTATCCATAATAACAATTTGCTCCTCTCAATTACCCAAGCTCTCATCAAGCTGCACTGTACTGTAATCTAACACATGTGAACTATCAGCATGGTACCTCTGGAGCATACACACGTGGAATATCGGATGAACTCCCGAAAGGGTAAGAGGCAAAGCAAGCCTGTATGCAACCTCTCCAACTCACTCCAACACCTCAAATGGACCGATGAACCTTGGACTCAACTTGCCACTCTCTACGAACCTCATGATACCCTTCATCGGCGAGACATTCAAGAGAACCTTCTCGTCCGCCATAAATGATAAATCACACGCCTTCTGATATGTGTAACTCTTCTATATGGACTGTGTTGTGTGAAGTCGCTCCTAAATCAATTTTACCTTATCCAAGGCATCCTTTACCAAATCAGTACCATATAACCTAGCCTCGTCAGGCTCAAACCAATCAATGGGAGAACGACATCGCCGACCATACAAGGCCTAAAATGGAGCCATCTCGATGCTGGACTGATAACTATTGTTATAAGCAAACTCAACCAATGGTAAGAATCGGTCCCACTGCCCTCCGTAGTCAATCACACATGCTCTGAGCATATCCTCAATAATTTGAACTATTCGCTCTGACTACCCATCAATTTGCGGATGAAAGGTCGTGCTGAGCTCTACCCAGGTACCCAACTCACTAGGTACAGCCCTCCTGAAGTGTAAAGTGAATTGAGTGCCTCTATCTAAAATGATGGAAATAGGCACGCCATGCAACCAGACGATATCCTGAATATAAATCTAGGCCAACCTCCCTGAAGTGTAAGTAGTCATCACCGGAATAAAGTGCGCAGACTTGTTCAGCTTGTCAATAATGACACAAACGACATCAAATTTCCTCAATGTTCGTGGCAACCCAACCACGATATCCATACCCACTTCAAATCCTATATAACCATCTGTTGAAGTAGGCTACCTAGCTATAAAGCCCCATAAAATTTACCTAAAACCCGGGGTT
Organism: Nicotiana obtusifolia; assembly: GCA_002018475.1. Taxonomy (NCBI): domain Eukaryota; kingdom Viridiplantae; phylum Streptophyta; class Magnoliopsida; order Solanales; family Solanaceae; genus Nicotiana; species Nicotiana obtusifolia. Next base: position 266,609 of record MCJB01039818.1, on the reverse strand, counting down.
TCGTGGTGCCAAAGTGGACTTATGTGTTGATGATTGTAGAACAGTGCGTTGGGGAGTTGAAGAAAATTTTTGGAAGTGCACGGCATTTTATGTGGTCCATTCGACGGCTGTAGAACTGATATGCGGACCGCATATCTATCGCAGACTGAAAAAGAAATTTGGAAAAAAATTTTGGACCATTATGCGGCCGCATAATCATTTCGTGGGCCGCACAACTCATCACAGATCCAAACAAAAATTTCCGAAGGGAAGTTTTACGACACTTTATGCGACCGCAGAATATGTCTGCAGACTGCAGACCGGTTGCAGAGCGAGGCAGGAGTGCCCAGTACCGGAGGGCCATATGTGGTCCATTTTGCGGATCGCAGAAGCGTTATTCAGTCGCATATGCGACCGCAGATCTGCATCGGGGCTTCATTTTTTCTAATTTTTTACTCGACCTTATTTCGATATATTGAGGCAACGGGCCACTTTTGAAGCAAAAATCTGATAATTCTGGTGAAAGGGATTATCATACAGTGAGACGGAGATCATTAACACTTGCTCCAAGTTGAAGAATTCAAAAGAAAATTTACTAGGTCTTCATCCTAGAGGTAAGATTCTACTCCCTATCCCTCAATTTCGTGATTTTATTGAAAATATGTAATGAGAAAAGCAATTCTTGGGTATGGGAGTTGTCCATTATGCATGCATATACTATCAAGGGTTGGGACAAGAATGTTGAGCTAAATTTGGTAGACTTTGGGTAGTGGGATGGAGGAATCCACCATAGGAGGAACTTGAAATCATAATACCCACATAGTGTTTGATAAAATGGTCAAATGAGCTGGAACCATAAACTTTCTCTCCTAATTTGTATTCTTCTAAATATATCGAAGAGGCTAAGAATTCCGGAACATTGTAGTAATTTAAAAATGTCACGACCCCAAATCTCCCACCCTCGGGAGTCGTGATGGCGCCCACTAATGGAAGCTAGGCCAGCCAATAATTAACTTCATTAATGCATTTAACACGTCATTCATAATTTTACAACAAAATTTAATAACAAAAGGCGAAAAATACTTAAATAGCCCCTTGTTTATACAATCCTCCCAAGAACTGGTATCACAGTTTTCACAAACTGTCTAAGAGTACTACATACAATAGTCTTGAAAGAAATAACAAAAATACTGTTTCCGAACTACATGGAATAGCAGTCAAAAGAATAGACAGAGGACACCAAGATCTGCGAACGTCTGCAGTGCTACCTTGGGTCGCCTGAGAATTCACGCAAAAGCTGGAAGTCCTTTACAGTCCGACACCTGCGCGCCGGTATCTGCACAAAAGAGTGCAGAGTGTAGTATCAGCACAACCGACCCCATATGCTGGTAAGTGCCTGGCCTAACCTCGGCGAGGTAGTGACGAGGCTAGACCGAACTCCAGATAATCCTGTTAAACATAACATACATACATGTATATATATATATACATACAACTATGACAGATAATGAATGTACATCAGCAAAATAAACAGAGAAATTATATAAATATTGCAATATCAAATCGATGAAATCAACAGATCAACAACTTTCAAAGAGGATCATTGCATTTGGCATTCAACGCAACAATATGAAATGCAATCCATCCTGTGACAAGCGTGGCACCAGCTACGGTCTCTCCACCTATACATGTCAGAACAATCACATATACAATGTCTCATTACAGACGTGGCACCAGCAACGGTCTCTCCACGTATACAATATCTCATAACGGACGTGGCACCATCTACGGTCTCTCCACGTATACTATATCTCGTGACAAGCGTGGCACCGGCTACAGTCTCTCCACTTATACATGTCACAGCAATCACAAACAACTTCTAACCACTAGACTAATGCATCACATTAACTCCCATGTTGGGAAACAATATCATCAACAACCAACCTGGCCAGGGGAAATAACTTTAACTAGACCACTACTCGACTCATATTTAACTAAATCAATATTAACAATTTACTACTACTTATGTTTATCGATTAACCTTTCCCCAACCCGTCTATATTTCCGTTAAACCTAGACACATTACTATTGTTATGACACCGGACTCTTTTGGACTCTTATGGACTCCTAAGACACTACCCATGACTTAGATACGAAACCTTTAATTATCTATTAACAATTACTTATTCAACTAGTTCATTATCAATCTAAATTAAAATGAAAGAGATGTTCATATCCATAACCATAATCAATAGGAACATTCACAATGTTCAGCTCGTGTACTAGGCGTACCATCCGCCCTCATTCCATAATATCCTGTGGCAGGGAT
>MCJB01039818.1:196453-264281 GCA_002018475.1 Nicotiana obtusifolia | reverse complement strand
TCATAATATCCTGTGGTAGGCGTGCCACCCGCCCCACACCTATATCACAATAATACCTCGGACATCATCCGGCAATTAGGAACATAATTATCTTTGCATCTCGGCAATGTCACAAATATCGTTCAACAATTATAATTTTAATATGCAACAATTATCAACATACGACCCACGGTCATGTATGACACCAAAGTATAGATACCCGTCACTATACCTATACAAGGTTCTCAACGAGAAGCAATTTAGCACATAGCACATAGTTTCTAGTTCCTCAAGCTAAGGCTAGAACGGGCACTTACCTCGCTTGGCAATGGGATTCAAGGTTTCAACAAACCTTTGCCTTGAAACCTTGTGTCCGAAGGCTCCAAATCTAATCATAAACAATTTATTACGGTTAATACCCATAATGGACACCAATTTCTATTGAAATTCACAAACTTTCCGGGTAAAATCCCGAAATTAAACTCAAAATTGACAGTGGGGCCCACTTCTCATAATCATACAAAACCCAAAAAATGTAATGACCCATTCCAATACGAGTCCATGCATATAAAATTTGTCAAATTCCGACACCGGATTGACCTTCAAATCCAAATTTTTGTTCTTGGAAGATTTGGAAGAAAAAATCTGATTTTTCATCCATAGATTTATGGATTCATGATTTAAATGAGTATGGAATCATGATCTATGAAGTATTTATGATAAGGAACACTTACCCCGATGTTTTCCTTGAAAATCGCTTCAAAAATCGCTTCAATCCGACCTCCCTAGCTCAAGATATGTTAAAATGACCAAAACCCCATTTTATAGACCCCATTCTGCCTCCAGCGCCACGGGGGGCGCTGCCCACGGCGCTGCTTCCAGTGGCCTCCGCGACCTTCACTGCCTCGGGCGCTCTGGACGGCGCCGGGCGCTGTCCTGGGCGCTGGAATTTTCCCCTGACACAAAATAGGCATAACTTCTTCATACGATGTCCGAATTGGACGATTCGTTTTGCTATGGATCCGAAATTTCGATACGGATCTAATGCTTCAAACAAAACTGAATTTGGAGTTCAGTTTCATAATATAATACCACTTTTTCTTGCAGGTACGACATCGACACCTTCTTGAATGCCAAAATTAAACTCCATCCACCATCCAAAATCCACCCGAGATCCTCGGGACTTCACCCCCACATGCCAACATGTCCCATAACATTATTCAAACTTTTTCCAACCTTCAGAACGTTCAAATTAACATCATAACATCTAATTCGCACCGGATTCAAGCCTAAGGACCTCAAAATTTTCTAATTCGCTCTTTTGATCTAAACTCGACCAAACCATGTCCGAATGACCTGAAACTTTGCGCACAAGTCATAAATTACATGTAGAAGCTACAGCAACTTTCGAAATTCCATTCCGACCCTCGGATCAAAATCTCGCCTATCAACCGGAAATCGTCAAAATTATAACTTCACCAATTCAAGCCTAATTCTACACGGGACCTCCAAAACTAATTCCGATCACTCTCCTAAGTCATAAATCCTCTCCTGAAACCAACCGAATCATCGAAATTCACATCCGAGCCTTCTAACTCATAAGTCAACATACGGTTGACTTTTACAACTTAAGTCTTTTTTGAAGGAGACTAAGTGTCTCATTTCTTACCGATTTCACTCTGAATGCAACTTATTCAACTTGATTTCATACAATATAGATAACGAAATAAAACGGGTCATCACAAAAAAGCTCGAGGCGAGGTATGTGGGCTAAACGTATCTTTTATAATTCATTATAAATTGATTATTTCGAATAAGCCTTCCGTTGAAAGATATATGTTCAATATGTATTCCAATGTTCTTGTTATGTTATATTATATTTGATAATATGCTCAAAACATGGGTTACATAGCCAAATGTTATATCTTTAAGTTGTGATTCAAATGAAGGCTATTATGCCAAATTGTGTAAGAAATATCAATGTGTTTTAACATTCTTATTTTCTCAATATGTGGACTTATAGTCTTTAATAGAAATGCTCTATTGTTGATGATCCATGATAATGTTTGAAAGTGGAAGAGATGAGTATGAAGTATGAAATACGGCCAACGTGCCAAGATGACTTTGTGTTATGGCCATTGGTGCCATTGAAAAGAGTGATATATAAAAATTAATGAAATGAGCTGTCAATCCTTTAAATAAATAAACACCCTGGGAGTATCGTTAGTCACTGAGGAAGGGTAGGTTGAAATAACCTAACCCCGAAACTACACATTCCGGTTTAGGAGCAAAATGTGATTGTACCCCTTTAAAGGGATGAGATTGATGTGATGAAAATATTCCCTTTTGTTAGGATGTGATGATTTCTAAAAAAAGGGTGATGTCGATCCACATGGCATTATGGCGAGGCAGCCTAGCCGGTGGGGTTGTGATCGGACGCCATGCCGCACACATGGTGGTGATTGTGCTTGAGATTACGATTAAAACATTTATTGAGACTAAGATAATGATTGTGATTATTGTTTATGTCTTTTGGTGAGAAGGCCTAGCCGATCGAGCTGTGATCGGGCTCCGTGCTCAAGATCACGGTGGTATATCGGTGATAAGATCTCCCAAACTTAAAATATGGAAATTTACTTTAAAACTTGTCTTGCTCCTAATTTGATGTTTTGGTATTATTTGAGACTCCCATTGATTTTGTGATTATCCATCCTTGTGTTATCATTCGTTCTATTGAAAGGGTGTTTAGTCATTCATACTAGTACTATTCCTTATGTAAGAACGTCCCTTTTACTGGGGGCGCTGCATCTTTAATGGATGCAGGTGGTTCCGCTGCAGGTGGCATTGATCATTGATAGCAGTGCACCCTCTTCTCAGCAAATTTGGTGAGCCCCACTTCATTCGGGGTCGTGTATCTTTTGTCCCATGTTATTATGTTTTGAGGTGTAGCCGGGGCCTTGTTGCCGGTGTTCTCATAGTAGTTTGTATCCGTAGAGGCTCCGTAGACACAGTTTGGGATCTATATGGGTGTTGGGAAAGTCAAACTAGCCTTGTTGTATTTGAATCAATTGTGCACTTTAACTATGATTTTGTATGTATTTTGAGACTATAAATGAAGTGAATAATGGAAAAGGAATTGGCATTGTTCATGGAATCCACTCAATGTGTAAATAATGGTATAAATATATCTTCTCTTTATTCATGGGCGAGTTGGATAAAAGGTATTGCACAGGCTTGCTCGGCCGGGGTATCTCGGTTGAGCGCCGATCGCGCTCCTCGTGGTCGAGGAATGACAATAGCCTCTAGTGTATGTACTTAACCTGATGGAAATTTAGACATCTAGCCACATACTCAACTATGTCCTTCTTCATCTACCGCTAGCAGTATTGCTGCCTCAGGTCACGATACATCTTCGTGACACCTGGATGAATAGAATAACACGAACAGTGTGGCTCCTCCAGAATCATCTCCCTCAGGCCATCAACATTACGAACACATAAGCGGCCCTGAAGTCGCAGAACTCTATCATCGCCGATAGCAACCTCCTTGGAATCACCCACAGTATCGTGTCTCTAAGGACCAGCAAATGCGGATCATCATACTGACGAGCCTTGATCTGCTCGAATAAGGAAGACTAAGCCACAACACATGCAAGAACTCTACTGGGCTATGAAATATCCAGCCTCACAAGTCGGTTAGATAAGGACTAGATGTCCAAAGGCAATGGCCTTCTCTTCCGCTGAAACGAATGTCAAACAACCCATACTCTCGGCCTTTCTACTCAAGGCATTTGCGATCACATTCGCCTTGCCCGGATGATAGAGGATGGTAATATCGTAATCCTTCAGTAACTCAAGCCACCTACGCTACCACAAATTAAGATCCCTCCCCTTAAACAAATGCTGCAAACTGTGGTGATCGGTGTAATCCTCGCACGACACCCCACAAAGATAATGCCTCTAGATCTTGAGGGCATGATAATTCTTCCCGTGGGGCTTCAGCTAATGTGAAGCATATGCAATAACTCGCCCCTCCTGCATCAGTACACAACCCAAACCAACGCGTGAAGTGTCGCAATACACAATGTAAATCCCCAAATCAAAGGGCAAAACCAACACTTGTGTTATAGTCAATGCGGTCTTGAGCTTCTAAAAGCTCGCCTCGCAATCGTCGGACCATTTGAACCGAGTACCCTTCTGGGTCAATCTAGTCAAAGAAGCTGAAATAGACGAGAAACCCCCCACGAACTAGCCATAATAACTTGCTAGCCCCAAGAAACTCCTGATCTCTGTTGTTGTGGTAGGACGAGGCCAACTGAGAATTGCCACAATCTTCCTAGGATCCACCTTAATACCGTCACCTGATGCCCAAGAAAGCCAAAGAATCCAACCAAAACTCGCACTTGGAGAACATAGCATATAGCTTTTGTTCTCTCAAGCTCTAAAGTAATATCCTCAAATGCTGCTCATGCTCCTCCATACTACACGAATAGATCAAATGTCATAAATGAAGACAATGAAAAATAAGTCAAGATATGGCATGAACACCCGATTCATCAAATCCATAAACGTCGTCAGGGTGTTAGTCAAGCCGAAGGACATCACCGGAAAATCGTAGTGCCCATATCTAGTTTGGAAAGCCATCTTTCGAAATATCCGAAGCATGAATCTTTAGCTAATGATACCCAGATCTCAAGTCGATCTTCGAGAACACTATAGCACCCTTTAGCTGATCAAAAAAATCATCAATGCGTGACAACGAGTACTTATTCTTGATGATGACTTTGTTAAGCTGGCGTTAATCAAAGCACATGCATATACTCCCATACTTCTGCTTCACATATAATACTGGCGCACCCCAAGGAAACACACTTAGCCCGATGAATCCCTTCTCGAGTAACTCTTGAAGCTGCTCCTTCAACTCCCTCAACTCCTTTGGAGCCATGCGATAAGGCAAAATAGAGATAGGCTGGGTACCTGGCACCAAATCAATGCCAAAATTGATAGCCCGATCCGGTGGCATAACTAGCAGATTAGTAGGAAATATGTTAGAAAACTACCAAAAATCAAGCATTACATCTAACGTGAGAGACTTTGCAGTGGTATCTTGAACAAAAGCCAGATAGGCGAAGCAACCCTTCTTGACCATATGTCAAGCCTTCAAGAATGAAATAACACGACTAGAAGTACCAATAGATGAACCCCTCAACTCCAATCTAGGCAACTCATTCATTGCCAAGGTAACAGTCTTGGCATGGAAATCGAGAATAGCATAGTACGGAGACAACCAGTCCATGACCAAGATAACCTCAACGTCAATCATATCAAGCAATAGAAGATCTGCTCTAGTCTCATAGCCACAGAAAGTCACTACACAGGACTGGTAAACCCGATCCACAACAACAGAATTGCCCACTGGCGTGGACAAATATACAAGAACACCCACGGAGTCACGAGATATATCCATATAAGGAGGAAATATGTAAGAGACATAGGAATAAGTAGACCAAGGATCAACTAGCACTGATCTCTACGACACACAAAAATAGTACCTGTGATCACTACATTAGAGACGACTGCCTCTGGCCTGGCTAGGAAGGCATAAAATCTAGCTGGAGAGCCACCTGACTGTCTGGTCTCTAGTCTAACTACTGCAACGGTTGAGCCCCACCCGTAGGTAGTACACCTAGGGTCGTATAAACTACAGCATCGTGCCCTAGAGCATGTTCGGTAGGGGTCTGTGCTCCCCTTCCTGCTTGAGATGTGGCTGGATCTGCAGGAATAACCCAGCTTGGGTCATATAATTCATGAACCACAACATACGAGCCATGACCTCCTGAAAGCCCGATGCGGTCATAAAATCCACGAGGGCCAGCTTAGTTGCAGGGGCCTCGTCCTGCTCCTCAATAACAGGATCCTCCACCACATCCACTAGTGGTACTACAGGAGCAACTCTAGGACGCCCTCATTCTCTAACAGGATCTGTGGCCCTCCCTCGGCCTCTAAAAACTGGAAGAGCACCCACACTGCCACTCGGTACAGTCGTAGCACGTGTTCTCACCAATTGTGAGAGAATAAGGGAAAGATACTTAGCCTCTCGAAGATAAGTTCGGATATCTCCGCACCGATCCGCAAGACTCTACTAGGCCTTTTCATGACTCGTGAGACCTTTGTGAATCTAGTGCTCTGATACTAAGCTATCACGATCAAAATCCCATAATAGGCCATGATGGGCCCCAATGATGCTGTTAGGCAAGTCAACAGCGAACCTCCCGTTTAATTATCCATTTTTTAAATTTAAACATAGAAATTTCATTAGATAAATAGACATTTAATCTAGAAAACATAGAAGCATATGTACCGCTTTACCAAAATAACGAGTATGAATAATACATAAATCATAATGGTAATAATAATAGTTACAACGATGAATAACCACTAGTAGCCCCCAAAAGCCGGTGTCATAAGTGCATGAGCCATCTAAGGAATATACGAAACCACTACAGTTACTGTCTGAAATGAAATAGACGAAAACAATAAATACAATAGAGGGAGACTCCAGGAGCTATAGATCGAAGCATGGAAGGCATCTCAACATAGAGTATCCGTGCTATACGTGTGCGTGCCCGTATGACCACTGGAAGTACCTATCTTAGTACATGTACAATTAGTGCAGAAATGTAGCATGAGTATGTAAATCAACGCGACCCAGTAAGTATTTAGTCTAACCTCGAAGAAGTAGTGACGAGGGGTCGCCTTGACACTTATTAGTGGTCAAAATAATAAAATATATAAAGTAGAAATGTCTGAAACACAACAAGTAACAACGAAATACATAAACATTAATAATAAATTTTCAAACATGGATAATTACAAATCACTAAAATGTCATAACTGGTCTTGAAGGCTCAAGATCAATTGATATACCAAATCAAATCTCAAGTATTACGCACGAGTCTACCGAGACGAACTGCCCAATCCCATAGAAATAATGTTACAAATACCGCCGAGGAGAACGGCTAGATCCCATAAGAATAGTGTTACATAATCCCGTCGAGGCAAACGACCTCATTCCATAAGAATAGTTTTACTATACTGCCGAGGAGAGCGACCCAATCCCATAAGAATAGTTTGTTAACCTACCGAGGTGAACGACCCAATCCCATAAGAGTAGAGAAACTCTATCGCTCGTGGAAAATACATGCTAGTAGAGAAGACATGAAAATACCGTTCATCAATTATTTCACAATTTTCAAAGTAAGAGACTCGGTCAATAATTTATTAGTGTCAATCTCATACATAAATAAATAAATCAAATATATAACATTTAAAGTCAAATAGCACATTTAAGGGATGATGTTAATCTAAATGTACCCGTACATAATATGAATCTAGCTACGTACGAACTCTCGTCACCTTGTGCGTACGTAGCTCCCACAACGACTAGCACACAACAATTAATATACCTAAACGGACAATTTTCTCTTACAAGATTAGGCAAGAGACTTACTTCATTTCCAATCTCACTACTCGGCTCTTAAACCTCACGAGTAATACCCCATCGAAGTCGAGCATCCGAAACTAGTCAAATGTTGTACAAATCAATCAATATATTCTCGTAATTTCATAATTCATCTATTAGAGTAATTTCCCGACCCAATTCGAAAAGTCCATAAAACCCACCCCAAGCCCACGTGCCCGAATTCAAGAAAGTTTTTAAGATAAACATTACCCATGATATTACAAACTCAAATATATAATTATTCCCAATTCCATAATCAATTTCGTACTCAAATATCATTTTTACCGAACCCTATGTCTCCAACCAAATTTCATATTTTTCACTAATTTCCATGTTAAAATCTAACCATAATTTATGTATTAAACTCATAGTAGGTAGAAATCGGTTACCTTGTGATGTTGATGAAACTCCCCCACAAAAGAGCTCTCAGTTTCATCCAAGACCAAGTAAAAATGTGAGAGAAACGGGCTACGTCCCCAAATAAAAGTGTTTTTCCCAGGCCCTTTCTTCTTCGCGATCGCGGAAGGTCCTTCGTGATCAAAAGGCCAAGATGTCTCAGTTCAACTCCTTCCTCATTGTATTCGCAACAACCCGCTTGCGTTTGCGATGAACAACATCCCTAGCCCTTCACATTCGCGAAGGCCAACGGCCTTCCAGCGACCACCCAGCCTCAGCCTTCTTCGCGTTCGCGAAAGGGTTTATGCATTCACGAAGAATGATAAGATCCTTCATCGCGTTCGCGAGGACCTCCTCGCGTTCGTGAAGAGTAAAATCCCGGACTCCTCTCCATCCTTTTTCGCGATTGTGGGACAACCTTCGCGATCGTGAAGCACACCAGCAGTTTTAGCCAAGTTCAACTAAGCTCCAGGTGGTCTGAAACACACCCGAGCCACTTTGGACCTCGTCCAAATATTCCAACAAGTCCATACACATAGTACGGACCTACTCGATGTCTCGGAACACGTAAAATAACACCGGAACCAAGAATCGCACCTTAGAAAAAATTAATCAACTTCTAAACTTCAAACTCGTTTCAACCAACTCCGAACGCGACGAACCAAACTTGGACAACTCGGAATGACACTAAATTTTACGAAAAGTAAAAAATTATAATACGAGCCTATTCCATGTCTTGGAATCCCAAAGGGACATCGATAATCCCGAATTCCACTTCGACTCAAACGTAGGAAATTCAAAAACCTTCAAAATTCCAATTTTCAAGAATATGCACCGAAACTCTCCCGGTCAACCCGAAACGCGAACCAAACATACGCCAAGTCAAAAATTATCATACGAACCTATGATTCCGAGGTAGTTTACTTATAATGTTGACTCAAGTCAAACTTGGCCACCTTAGGCCACTACTAGGGACTAAGTATTCCGTATTCAACCCGAATCCTTCGAAAACTAAACCAACCATCCCCGCAAGTCATAAAATAGTAAAAGCACATACAGGAGGTCTTAAATTAGGTAACAGAGATCTAAAAAGAAAAACGATCGGTTGGGTAATTTTTAGGCTCGATACTTATAGAGTACATCGGGTCGGTTTTACTCATACTACACTTCTGCACTTCTCGTGCAGATCTCGGTGTTGGTCCTAGCAATGCATAGAGGAGATTGCTTGGATCTGACGTATTCAGGAGACTCGAGGTAGATTTGCTCGATGTTCGCAGTCCTTGAAGTCCATTGCTATCTTGTGTTACTATTTATCTTGTTTCAGATAGTTGTGTTTCATTTCAGACCATATTTCTAGTATTCTAGATGCTCACGTGCTTGTGGTTCCAGATTTTTAGGACTACATTAGACCGCATTACTTATGGATTTATTGTGTATATTTCAAAGTATTTCAGTCATTATTTACTATTATTCTGCTATAAAATTATCAAAATTGGTTAATTCTTTAGCTAACGTTGGCTTGCCTAGCAAGTGATGATTAGGCGCCATCACGGCCCGTGGTTAGAATTTCGGGTCGTGATATGGACCGAGGTAAGTTGAGACTATATCTCAATGAGAAACTATTTATAAAATAGAATTATTTTACATATAATATGTATATGATGAGTTATATTGTCATGACCCAAATTCCCAACGTAGGAGTCGTGATTGCGCCAACACTGCTTGCTAGATAAGTCAATACCTGATAGAAATAAGGGAACTAATATTGGGCATATAGCACCATTGTATGGGGTCGAACTTGGACCGCTTGCGTATGGACAAATCGGGATCGAGTTCATACGGTTGGTATCAATCGTAACTACTACTCGATAAATCGGGGTCGAGGTATCAAAGATCGAAGGTTGAGACTGAACAACATCGAATCGGAAAACGAAGCCATGATACCCGAGATGAGTTTGTCGAGGTCGATAATGGGAAATGTCCTAGGGTAAAATTATCAGATCTGCGTAATGAAAGGACCGGAAAACCCGTGATATGTGAATATCTCGGCGGGAATCACGGCATCAATCAACAAGACCGTTGAAATCAGTAAATCAAGGGATATTTTACCTTGTAAATAGATTCTTTCCTTGTATAAGAATTATTCCCTCTCTATATAAAGGGGCAATGCAATTGTAAAAAGCATATCATGACACAACTATCAAAATATAGAAAAGAAGTCTGCTTTATTATCACTTTATTTGTTTGGTTCATACTTGTTCGTCTTGGAGAAATCAATCAAGGCCAAGACTTTTCAAGGCTTGTGGTTTGCATATTTTCCTAATTTATTTATATTATTCTTCATTATTTGTATCAAACCAAATCACGTGTCCTTAAAACCACATACAAATTTAATTGTTATTCGAAGCCTAGGGTAAACAATTTGGCGCCCACCATGGGGCTAAGGATAATAGTATGCGTTTGATACAATTTTATGTCACACAAATTATTTTACACTTGCTCTATGAAGTATCTCTGATTTCAGGTTGCAGTACAACTATGTTGCATTCATAATCTGTGCCTTTGTACGTCGATAATGAATTTGATCATCAAGGTGAAAACAACAACATAGCACCCAGTGATGAAGTTCCGGTCGACGCTAATTCACAAGTGGCAGTCGATGTAGATCGACTACTGGTCCGTCAAACAGTGTTCGTAGAGAACACTGACCAACAACTCAAGGTCCCTAAAACGACGAAGGGGACAGGATCAGTCTCAAAATGATCTTTAACATGTTGCAAGACCAATAAGCAGCCATTGCTCAATTACAAAATCGAAGCCAAATATCGAACAACTCGGCCCTTCTCGGGGAACCATTCCTGAGAATGAACCAGTCGCAGAGGAGCCGAATTAAGGCGGATCGAGGGCAAACTTCGGGATCATGAGAATGCTCGAGCAATTAACCAGATGAATCGAGTTTGGCGAAAAGAAAATCGAGGCTAACGAAAAAAAGGTGGAAACATACAATTCCAGGGTAGATCATATCCCAGGAGCACCCGCGATATTGAAAGGCTTGGATTCCAAAAAATTTGTACAGAAACCTTTCCCATCGAGCGCCGCTCCAAAACCAATACCCAAGAAATTCCGCATGCCGGAAATTCCCAAGTACAGTGGGACAACCGATCCAAATGAGCATGTGACCGCATACACATGCGCTATAAAAGGAAACGACTTAGAAGGCGACGAGATCGAGTCTGTTCTTTTGAAAAAGTTCGGAGAAACCTTGTCAAAGGGGGCTATGACATGGTATCATAACTTACCCCCTAATTCCATTGACTCTTTCGCTATGCTTGCAGATTCCTTTGTAAAAGCACATACAGGCTCTATCAAAGTGGAAACGCGGAAGTCGGACCTGTTCAAAGTCAGACAAAAAGATAATGAGATGCTCAGAGAATTTGTATCTCGTTTTCAGATGGAGCAGATGAACCTGCCACCGGTCACTGACCATTGGGCTGTTCAGGCCTTCACCCAAGGGCTCAATGCTCGAAGTTCAACGGCTTCGCAACAAGTTAAACAAAACTTGATAGAATGTCCAGCCGTCACATGGGCGGATGTACATAACCGTTACCAATCGAAGATCAGAGTTGAAGATGATCAACTTGGAGCCCCTTGGGGATCTATTTATCCCGTCAGGACTAATGATAGGGTTCGAAGGGAGATTTATCATGAAACGAGACTGAATAGAGATCGACATCGTCCATATCATGGGGATAGAAAAATCACTACAGCAAGGCAGAACTCCCCGAGACGCGAAAGGAGAAACGATCAAGGTCGGAATAACCGAGGGCTCATGATGAAAGGCAAGTTCGAGAGAACCACCGGTCACCAAGAAGCACCGCGGTTATTGTAATACAATTTCAATGTTGATGCGGCTACTCTCGTATCAGCTATCGGTCGCATCAAGGACACTAAGTGGCCTTGACCGTTACAATTGGATCCAGCCCAAAGATATCCTAATTTGATATGCAAATATAATGGTACACACGGACACGGGACAGAAGATTGTCGGTAATTAAAAGAGGAGGTGGCAAGGTTGCTCGAAAATGGACATCTTCGAGAATTTTTGAGCGATCGAGCGAAGAATCATTACGCAAACAGAATTAAACAAGCAAAACAAGAAGAGCCACAACACACGATTAATATAATTATTGGCGAAGTAGACATACCTCAAGGTCCGATGCTGAAGCGCACCAAGATATCCATCACCCGGGAAAAGCGCACTCGAGATTACGCGATAGAAGGAATCTTACATTTTAGTGAAGAAGATGCATAAGGGATTATACAACCTCAAAATTACGTGCTAGTGATATCTGTTCTTACACACAGGATTAAATTAAAGCGCGTATTGGTCGACCCAGGCAGTTCGGCCAACATAATCCGATCATGGGTTATAGAACAACTCGGTCTGACAGATCGAATTGTCCCTACAGTCTGAGTACTCAATGGGTTCAACATGGCGTCAGAAACAACCAAAGGCAAGACAACATTGCCGATAAACACTGCCGGTACCATTCGAGAAACGAAGTTTTGCGTAATTGGTGGAGACATGAGGTACAACGCTCTATTTGGGAGACCATGGATCCACGACATGAGAGTCGTGCCTTTGACACTGCACCAAGTACTGAAATTCCCATCATCCAATGGAACTATAACAGTTTACGGGGAGCAACCGGCTGCGAAAGAAATATTTGCAGTGGAAGAAATAACACCAGTACCAGCAGTTACTTCACAAAAGGTCGAGAACAAGATGAAATAGCAATCACAGACATCATCCTCGACAAACGTAGATGAACAAGTGTATCTCGAGGATGACGACTACAGAATCCCCAGGTCATTCATCAGTCCCGATTAATCCGATGCAACCAAATCGACAATGGAGGAACTCGAGCAAGTTTCACTCCGAGAAGACTTACTAGATCGAAAGGTATACCTGGGCTCGGGCCTAAGCTCCGAGATCAGGACAAAACTTATCCAATTTCTTATAACTAAGGAAGATTGCTTCGCTTGGTCCCACCTTGATATAACAGGTATACCATTGGAGATAATAACTCAGAAGCTAAGCCTAGATCAGAAGTTTCGACCAGTAAAGCAAAAATGGAGGCCTCAATCCGAGATCAAACACGCGTTCATCAAGGATGAGGTAACTAAACTTCTAAAGATAGGGTCCATTCGGGAGGTTAAATACCCGGAATGGTTAGCAAACGTAGTAGTATTCCCTAAAAAAGGGAATAAACTAAGAATGTGTGTAGATTATAAGGATCTGAATAAGGCTTGCCCAAAAGATTCTTTTCCTTTACCCAACATCGATCGCATGATTGATGCTACCGCTGGCCATGAGACCCTTAGCTTTCTCGATGCTCACTCTGGCTATAACCAAATACGAATGGACCCAGCTGACCAAGAAAAAACACCCTTTATCACTAAGTATGGCACATACTGCTACAACGTGATGCCATTCGGGTTAAAAAATGCAGGAGCCACTTACCAACAGCTAGTAAACCGAATGTTTGAAAAACAACTAGGAAAAATGATGGAAGTTTATATTGATGATATGTTAGTTAACTCCCTGCGAGCAGAGGACCATTTGAACCATTTACAGGAAATATTCGACGTGCTGAAATAATACAACATGAAGCTGAACCCGGAAAAATGCGCGTTCGGTGTGGGCTCAGGAAAGTTCCTCGGTTTCATGGTCTCGAATCGAGGAATAGAAATCAACCCCGAAAAGATCAAGGCTATCGAGGACATCACAGTTGTTGATAATGTGAAGGCTGTACAAAAGCTGACATGTCGTATAGTCACTTTGGGACGATTTATTTCACGATTGTCCGATAAAATCCATCGATTTTTCAACCTATTGAAAAAGAACAACAACTTCTCATGGACACCGGAGTGCCAGCACGCTTTAGAAGAGCTTAAAAGATATATGTCTAGCCCACCCTTGATGCATACACCGAAGACAGGTGAACAGCTATACCTTTACCTTGCTGTCTCGGAAGTAGCGGTAAGTGGAGTTCTAGTTCGAGAAGAACAAGGTACGCAATTTCAAATTTATTACGTTAGCAGAACCTTAGGCGAGGCTGAAACTAAGTACCCTCATTTGGAAAAACTGGCACTCGCTTTGTTGAGTGCCTCCAAGAAACTGAAACCTTATTTCCAATGACATCCCATATGCGTCGTAACGACTTACCCGTTAAGAAGCATAATGCATAAGCCCGAGCTCTCCGTCCAATTGGCCAAATGGGCTATTGAAAGTAAGTGGGTATGATATCGAGTATCGACCCCGAACCGCCAAATAAATCTCAGGTGTTGGCAGATTTCGTCGCCAATTTTACACCATCCCTAATACCCGAGGTCGAAAGAGAGCTACTGGCTGGATCGGGGACTCCTTCGAGAGTATGGACTCTGTTTGCAGATGGTGCCTCGAACGCGAAGGGATCGGGGCTTGGTATCGTGCTAAAGCCCCCAACCGGTAACATAATTCAACAGTCTATCAAGACTGTGAAATTAACTAGCAATGAAGCAGAATATGAGGCTATGATTGCAGGTTTAGAACTACCCAAAAGCCTAAGAGCGGAAATAATCGAAGCTAAGTGCGACTCCCTTCTTGTGGTGAATCAAGTCAACAGAACTTTCGAGGTCAGAGAAGGACGAATGCAGAGATATTTAGAAAAACTACAAGTTACACTACATAGGTTCAAAGAATGGACCTTACAACACATACCTCGAGAGCAAAACAGTGAAGCTGATACCCTCGCTAGTTTGGGATCATCGGTCAAAGATGATGAGATCGAATCCGAAAAGGTCGTACAGCTCATGAGGTCGGTAGTGGAAGAAGGCTACGCGGCAATCAATACGACGAGTCTGACCTGGGATTGGAGGAACAAATACATAGAATACCTAAGCTCCAGTAAACTCCCCTCAGATCCAAAGAATCAAGAGCGTTGCGCACAAAGGCGGCTCGATTTTGTTTATCCGATGACAGAACTTTATTTAGAAGAATGTTTGGTGGCCCCCTCGCGATATGTCTGGGAACGGGTGACACCAAATATATTTTGAGAGAAATCCACGAAGGCACTTATGAGAATCATTCCGGTGCTAAGCCCCTAATCCGAAAAATAATTAGAGCCGGTTATTATTTGATCGACATGGAAAAGGACGCGAAGGAGTTCGTTCGCAAATGTAACGAATGTCAAAGACATGCCCCAATGATCCATCAGCCCAGGGAAGCATTGCATTCAGTCTTATCCCCATGGCCGTTCATGAAATGAGGAATGGACATCGTTGGCCCTCTTCCCTACACACCAGGTAAGGCTCAATTCATTCTTTTTATGACTGATTATTTCTCCAAATGGGTGGAAGCGCAGGCATATGAGAAGGTTAGGGAAAAAGAAATAATCGAGTTCATTTGGGATCACATCATATGTCGGTTTAGGATGCTATTAGAGATCGTGTGTGACAATGGGAAACAGTTCGTCGGCAGCAAAGTGACAAAGTTCCTCGAAGATAACAAGATCAAAAGAATCCTATCAACGCCCTATCACCCAGCGAGAATGGACAAGCCGAATCTACCAATAAAACAATAATTCAAAATCTCAAAAAGATGTTAACCAATGCGAAGGGGAAATGGAAAGAGATATTGCCTGAAGTCCTATTGCTGTAACGTACAACCAAGAAATCTAGCACCGGAGCCACTCCCCTTTTCCCTGTTTACGATGCTGAAGCTTTGATATCGGTCGAAGTTGGTGAGCCAAGTGTCAGGTTCCGCTATGCGACTGAAGAATCGAATCATGAGGCTATCAATACGAATCTGGAACTATTGGACGAAAGAAGGGAAGCTGCCCTCGTTCGATTGGCCGCCCAAAAACAAAAGGTCGAAAGATACTATAATAGGACAACCCATCTTCGACATTTCAACATCAGAGATTTAGTACTCAGGAAGAACCCAACACTCAAAATCCGAGAAATTGGGACTGAACTGGGAAGGACCTTACTCCATCATAAAGATCACCAAAAAGGGATCATACAAGCTCAGAACGATGGACGGCAAATAGCTGCCAAACAATTGGAACATAAATCACTTGAAACGATACTCCTGTTAAGGTACGATCCTTCATTCATCATTCTTACTTGTTTTTATGCTACATCGACAAACTAACACTCGCAGGTATCAAATAAAGTAGCCTCGAATCGGAAAGTACGGGATGTTAGGACTGAAAGCACGCATTGCACTCTTTTTCCCTTCGACCAATTTTGTCCCAAATTGGGTTTTACGGCGAGGTTTTTAACGAGGCAATCAGTAAATCGTGCTAACTTAGATTTGAAGACCGATCATATATCGATGACAACAATATTCGGTGCTAAACATCGATCGACCTCAAATGTCGGAAGGCTGCTTAGCTACTTCAATTCGGGGAAACATCTCAAAAATCAAAGATCATTAGGAATCTATGTAAGGGTCAAACGGTCAAGGGAACCGTACCCATATAGATTGATCTATCTCCTAAATAAATTGTATAAGCACATGAACAAGAATAAAGATCTCTTGCACCAATATCCTGTCTCCGAGCCCAAGGGCCATTTTGATTTTCTTTGTTCTATCAAATACTGACATCACTCAGGGATTCATCTGAAAATGAAATTTAATCGAAGGGGAGTAGGACCTACTAAGGTAAACCCTGATTTTAAAAAAGGCCAAGGCCATACCGAGTTAATGAAACTCGAAGGGAAATAAGATCTACCAAGGCAAAACCCAATTTTTAAAAGGCAAAGGCCATACCGAATTAATGAAACTTGAAGGGGAATAAGACCTACCAAGGTAAACCCCGATTTATAAAAGGCCAAGACCATGCCGAGTTAATGAAACTCGAAGGGGAATAAGACCTGCTAAGGCCAACCCGATTCTTAAAGGGCTAAGGCCATACCAATTTAATGAAATTCGAAGAGGAACAAGACCTACTAAGGCAAACCCCGGATCTTTACAA
Organism: Nicotiana obtusifolia; assembly: GCA_002018475.1. NCBI lineage: Eukaryota > Viridiplantae > Streptophyta > Magnoliopsida > Solanales > Solanaceae > Nicotiana > Nicotiana obtusifolia. The sequence continues at coordinate 247,362 of MCJB01039818.1, read as the reverse complement.
GGCTAAGGCCAAGCCAAGTTAATCGAAGGAAAGAAAAACCTACTAAGGCATATACCGAGATAGATCATCGGTTCTAATGAAAAGAATCAAAACACGTCATTAATAAAAGAAGGAAAGGGAAAAAGGCTCTTATATATATACAAGGTATGATTACAAAGATGGGGGCTTCACTACATAATATCACGAAAAAATAAGAGAAGACACTTCATTCCGAGTTCTCGGAGTCATCTTCCTTTGGAAAGGCTTGTTTTCTGGCTTCGGCCTCGATCCTTTTGGCATCATCAATCTCGGCTGATATATCGAAGCCCCGAGCATGTATCTCCTCGAGAACGGACAGACGAGTTTGACACTTCATGTAATCAACTAAGATTTTCGATTGATTTTACGTCGGCCTTATACTGGGCCACCAGCTCATCAGACTCAACCTTGGTTGCAGCAGCCTCCGACTTCGCCATATGCAGCTCGTTGGCCAAAACATCACAATCAGAGGTGATCACGCTGAATTGAGATTGGAGTATGTCGGTGCTCTTAGTCAGAGCCTCGATTCTCCCTTTTTCCTCCGTCAGTTGAGTTTCTGATGAAACTAACTGAGCACAGAAGGGCTCTTTTTTCGAAGCCAGCTCATCCATCCTGCTTCTCCATTTATTGGCTCCAGCTCTAGCCTCGCTTGCCTTGGATCGGAGTCGGGTTATTTGATCGAGCTGCTGCCTCATCTGCTCGACTAAGCCAGAATTCTCTCTCCATACAAAATCTAGTTCGGCCTGAAAGTTTGTCATCTCCCCTTCGAGCCGCTCGCAACGCCCCGAGTCTTCCCGCTGATGAAGAAAAGCCTCATGATGAAGCACAAATGACTGCAAACACGAAAGGTAATATGGCAGTTAGTCAAAGTTTTAAAGTACAAAACAATGAACACCAGATGAGGCTTATTAGAAACTTACCTTATTCAATGCTTGCTGAGCTTCATTGAACAAGCAGGGCACGTCCACCTCGTTCATCTTAGCCTGATCTTCTTCAGTCACCAAACACCGAAGATAGCTAGCCACCCCAACAGGAGCGGAAAGGACCCTAGCATCTTCAGGAATGGCGAAGGTTATGATCCACTTCCGATCAGGATCTGAACTCGGAGCAGAAAATCTATCAACCAACTTCGGACCGAAAGAAACCTTGCTCGTACTGGTGGAGGGACTTTTCCTCGGTACTTCTAGGTTACCGAGCCCAAAGGTATCCTCAGTTGACGCCGAATCCACGCAATCGAAGAAACCTCGGAAAGGGCCTTCCAGTACATGGCTCCTGCCCGGGGAATGTCCTTTTGCGGCTTGGGCCTCGTTCCAAGTCAATTCCGAGAAGGAAGGGGAGTCTATGATTTCTATGGGACCCGAGATCCCCTGCGAAACCCCTCTCACATTGGCAGAAGCCCCAGCTCTTGCCCCCATTTCGGAGCCCTCGACTTGATGAAGGAGTGTTTTATCGGCTCTCTGCTCGGGACTCCCGTCCTTTAGTTTGAGACGGCTCGTTACCCAAAAAGTCGAACCCTTCATCTTCCTCGGACTTGTCCCTCAACAGATAAATTGAGTCGGAGGACATAATCCGGTCATCGATGCTGCTCTTGGGCTTACGAGCTATCCTTTTCCTCGGTCTCCTTCTCTCGGGCTCAGAAGAATTGGGGGCTTCTTTCTTCTTTTTCTCTTTCTCCTGCTCTGAAGCAGGGGGCTGGCAAGGAACCTCATTACCAGGGGACGCTGGCCTCAATTCAACGTCCTTTGATAAACCTAAAAATGAAGAGTAAAGCACATTAGAAATCAGTAACATAAGATGCTGAGCTCGAACTTAACCGGTCTCACCATGATGTTTGGCCTCCCATCGGCCCTTCGAGATCTCGCGCCAGGCACCTTCTGAATAGGTTCTTTGGGACACTACTTTTTCGACCCATTCCATCAAATGATAAATCGCAGCCAGTATACGAGATATGGCTACATCATGTGGAACTGGTAGTGAAATAACGAAGGAAAAAACATTGAACAAATTGAAATATGGGGTAACACTTACGGTTCATGTTCCACTTCTCAGGGAACGACATATCTTTAGCCGGGATCAAGTCCGATGTTTTCACTCGAACAAATCGGCTCATCCAGCCTCGATCCCTATCCTCATCAATGCTCGAGAAAGGGGCTTTGCTTGCCTGGCGAGCAAGTTTTATTAACCCCCCTCGGAAGAGTCAGGGACTGTATAACCACAGGAGATGGTCGACGTTGAAAGGGTGCCCGTCGATCTTGCTTAAAAAAATGCGAAAGAGAATGACTATTTTCCAGAAAGAAGGGTGGATCTGACCCAACGTTACCTCGTACCTTTTTCAAAAGGCAACAATAACAGGGTCCAATGGGCACAACGTGAAGGGATAAGTGTAAACACTCAAATAACCCTCCACGTGGGTGGTGATCGTCTCTTCCGGTGCCGGAACGACCATGCACTTATAGATCCAATTACAATCTTCTTTAACTTTGTCAAGGATTTTGTCCGTGGTCAAACAAATATACCGAGTGACCGGTTCACACAGGCCCAGTACTGAAGAAGCCTTATCTACTTTGAAGTCAGGTACCGATCGAACACTCAGTCGGCACGAACGCCTTCAAAGGGGGTTCAGCCACGGTTTCCTCAACATCAACAGGCTGAAGATCTTCAATAGGTTGAGAAGAAGAAGGGGTTTGTCTCTGAGGAACGGATTTAGAGGTTTTCGCCATTGTCAATTAGGAGATAAAGAAGTTGAAAGATGCAGGAGTGAGATAAGAATAAAAGGGAAATCACTTGCGAGAAAGCTTAGAAAATTTGAAGAAGAGAATAATTCAAATACTCAGATAGCGCAAACTCCTGAATCTGAAGACAGAGAAGGTTATTTATATCCCCTAAAAAGTGGCGGTTCGCATCCCAAAGCGAGGGAGCATTAATTTCCCTGTACTGATGTTGCAGAGGTTTGTCCCAAGTCTGTCTCTGAAGAGACGTTTCCGACGCGTACCACGTACGTCACAGTGCCACCGTCATTTATCAATATGATGGTTCGTTTCTTTTGATGTGACACTCCGAATTCTGTGTCACACGCGTCATAAGTATGTCGCCATTTGACCTAATCAAAAAGTTGCGGCTCATGTCATTTTTCATCATTACACTCTAAAAAACGAGGGGACTATCTGTATGGGGTCGAACTCGGACCGCTTGCGTATGGACAAATCGGGCTCGAGTTCATACGGTTGGTGTCAATCGTAACTACTGCTCGATAAATCGGGGTCGGGGTATCGAAGATCGAAGGTCGAGACAAAACAACATCGAATCGGAATACGAAGCCATGATACCCAAGATGAGTTTGTCGAGGTCGATTATGGGAAATGACCTAGGGTAAAAATATTAGATCTGCATAATGAAAGGACCGAAAAATCCGTGATATGTAAATATCTCGGCGGGAATCACGTCATCAATCAACAAGACCGTTGAAATCAGTAAATCAAGAGATATTTTACCTTGTAAATAGATTCTTGCCTTGTATAAGAATTATCCTCCCTCTATATAAAGGGGAAATGCAATTGTAAAAAGCATCTCACGAAACAACTATCAAACTATAGAAAAAAAATCTGCTTTATTATCTCTTTATTCATTTGGTTCATACTTGTTCGTCTTGGAGAAATCAATCAAGGCCAAGACTTTTCAAGGCTTGTGGTTTGCATTTTTTCCTAATTTATTTACTGTCTTTAATCTCTATTTTATTCTTCATTATTTTATCAAACCAAATCACGTGTCCTTAAAACCACGTATAAATTTAATTGTTATTAGAAGCATAGGGTAAACAACTATTAAATCATAAATAAAGGATAAAACTTAGTAATGCATAACACAATTAAAACTAGCAGCCATCTAACAACTCCAAGAATTTGAGTCACTTAGTACATGAGCTTCTACAGAATTATTAAGCACAAATTGTAGAATAAATAATACATTGATACGAATAAATAGTAGAAAGTCTAAAAGATGGATGACATCAAGTCCTACGGATGAGAGTGCAGCACTACCTCGAGTCTCCACAACCAAGCAAGCTGGTCAGCTCTCGGTACTCCATTGGGTCCAACATCGAAATTTGCACAAGAAGTACATAAATATAGTATGACTACAACCGATCTTGTAGGAAAGTTGGGTCCACCCAAAAGGGGTGCTTTACGGTCAATTTGGGTTATTAGTCAATCCTAATATTCCCTATATAAGTACACTTATAGTGTACAATAAAAAATATTCTCTGTAGTATTTTTCTATGCTTTTCTGCCTTAGTTTCTGTTAGGGTTTAGACTACGGAGTTCGGCGGTTGCTCCAATATACTGTAACAACCAGTGCCGACTAGTGATTTCAGCTGCGGTTCGTTTCAGATTTTTGCTTTTGGTTCACGAAGAACAAGTAAATTCCGAATTTATGAATAACGCGCAATCTAATGTATCTAGATTACCGTGATCCATCTTTGGTATCAGAACCATAGGCTGAATTTCTAGTCCAAAAATAATAATAGATATGTTCTTGTTACTTTTTAAATCTAGAACTGCGTTATTATTTTTTATATGCAATTGGGATGTACAAAATAATTTATCACATTGATTTTAAGTAGAGTTTTTAATATGTGCATAAGGTTCTAAACACCGATTATAAGTAAATTAATGCTTAATAATTTTCTTGTAATCTAATTTTTTTGCGCAAATTAGTTTTACTTCTCAGATGCTGATCAATTAAAAACAAAATTTGTTTTTTTGTTTATTGGTGTGTACCTCTAATGTCACCATATACAACCACCTCAAACCAACGTTGTCACTATCACAAGCCACTATCAAAGAGACACTGTTATTTTTGACCAACCATATTAAAAAAAAAAAATTGGAGCTTGGTGCTCCAATGGTGATGGTTTTGTAAAATAAGAGAAATAATTATTTTCAAAGATAAAAAATAATAAAGCTTGGTGTTTCAAGGCCATGGTAGTGGGAGGAAGAAAAACTAGGGTTTTTCTTTAATGACAAAAGCGGTGGCGGTGGCTAAGCTTAAGAGAGAAGAAGAGGAAAGAGACTAGGATTTCTATGTCACGACCCAAAAATCCCAACCCGTCGTTATGGCGCATAATACACTTGCTAGGGAAGCCGACACTCATATAACAACTAAACATCTGAATAAACATATTTTAATAAACTCAACAGCGAAAATCTCATAAATATCTAATACAAGTAACAGAAATACTACTACAACCACCTAAAAATATAGTGTCAACGAGTACATGAGAACTACTAAGTATCAACATAAATCAAAACTCTAGTACAACTGTCTGAGTAATAGAACAGTACGAATAAAATAAAAGGAAAGAGAGTCGAAGTCTACGATGTCATAGCAGCTACCTCGAAGTCTCCGAGCAGGTGCGAGCATAGATTTAGCAATCACCACGTCCAGATATACCTGGATCTGCACACGAATTGCAGAATGTAGTATGAGTACAACTGACAATGTATACTGGATAAGATACATAACAAACCTTGGGCTGAAAGTAGTGACGAGCTCAGAAGAAGACAATCAGAGTCAAATAAAATGAAAACACAGGTTAAATGATGACAGAAAAGATAAACAACTCAAATAAATTACCATAGTCAGCTCATTCATGTTACAGACATTTAGACTTGCTTTCAAGTTCAACAATGAAAGCCCAAAATTGATAGGAACATGTCAGTTACAACTAGCATGAGGAATAGTACATCTCTATGCCTACATGTCAGATATGCATGTCAAATTAATGATTTCACGGTAATATCCCAAAGGACTCACACTCTCAAAAATACTCAATATGTCTTCCAAATGCCCACACAAACCACACACAATCACTAAGCATTGTACAAGTACCTAACATCAATGCCCCTTACCAAAGCGCGTGCATATATATATCACTATGCATGCGCTCACTGCTGGTATGTTAGATTCCGGAGATCCTGCCCAAGCACTAATATAAAGTAAATAAGGCCTACTGCGGTGTGCATCCTGATCCACATAATAAAGATAATAAAGCCAATATGGCCTACTGCGGCATGCAGCCCTATCCACAATAACGCTCACAACTCGACTCTCAGGCCCACCTCAGTAATCAATCTCTCAAGTCTTAGGGGCTCACAATCTCGTACCACTCAGCCCAAATAATGATAACTTGTGATGTAACAGTAAATGATAAATAGAGAAGGAAATATTATATGCAAATGAAGAATCATGACTGAGCATATAATTAGCAAATAACTCAAAACAATTGAGATAACCTCATTAGGTCTCAACCGAATAAGCACATAGCCTAAACATGATTTCTAACATGAATTACAGCTCAACTACTCTAACAAGTAGGGATTACACGGATAAAAATAAGACTTGATATCAACACAGTACAAACATCAACCTGGATCATGATTACCAAGGTGCGTGCCCACACGCCCATCACCTAGCATATGCGTCACACCAACACAACATATATAGCATGTTTTTCATGGACAATTACTCTCAATTCCAAGCTTAGAAATGTTACTTACCCCAAAGCATGCAACTCAATGCTCCAACAAATCCTTACCACGTGAATTGGCCTCCAAGCGACTCGAATCTTGCCAAAGCAACTTAATTCCATCAATAATAGCTATAGGAAACAATTTCAAAAGATAAAGCTAAGGTCTATAACCAAACCCAAAAAGTCAACCCAAAAGGTCACGGGCCCACACCTCGGAACCCAACAATGTTCACAAATTCCGAACACCCATTCGATAACTAGTCTAACCATACCAAATCATCCTATTCCAATGGCAAATCGACCCTCAAATCACTCTCCAATACATAGTCCAAAAATTCCCAAATTCCACCACAAACATAGAAAATCTAGATGCAAATATTAATGGGTAAACAATATTTATCAATAAAAGTGATGAATCTTCACTTACCTCTTATATTGAAGCCAAAACCCTCTATAATATTCGCCCCTAGCTGATCTCTCCAAGTCCAAAATGAGAGAAAAACACGAAATGCTTCGTTTATAGGTTCCGCCAGTAAATACGCACATGCGATTCAGTTAACCACATTTGCGATTTTGCAAGTATGGCCAAATCCCCCATCCGTGATCCATCAGTGCCCTCTGACCTTCCACATCCGTGGACCATGCTTTTGGGGACAAATATCGCACCTACGCTTCCAAAATGCGGCTCCCCATCTACCTATACGACCACGACCTTGCCCAGCTGAACCCCGCTTCTGTGGAGAAATAAACGCATCAGTAGGTCCGCAGATGCGGAAAAATCTTCGCATCTACGGTCCCAGACAACCATCCTACATCTTGCACCGGCACACAAATGGCCACTTCTGCGGCTCCGCACCTGCGGCCAAAACCACACAGGTGCGGTTACACCAGACCTGAAACTCTAGCAGTTCCTTAAGTCCAAATCTCAATTCGAATCACACCCGACACCCCCACGACCCCATCCAAACAAACCAACAGGTCCATAATCACGTTACGAACTTAGTCGAAGCCTCAAATCATATAAAACGACATCAAAATTGCAAATCGCACCCCAATTCAAGCCTACTAAAACTAATAAACTTCCAACTTCTAAAACTAATGCCGAATCAGACCAAACCAACTCTAATTGACGTCAAATTATGCACACTGGTCATATATGACACAACAGAACTACTCCAACTCCCGAAATCGAAATTCGAAACCGATATCAATAAAGTCAACTCTCGGTCAAACCTCTCAACCTTCCGTACCATCAACTTTCCAACATTCACCAAAAAGGCTCAAACCAACCTATGACCTCCAAATTATTATTCAAACATGAGCTCATGTCCAAAATCACCCTACAAAGCTGTTGGAACCATCAAAACTCTATTTCGGAGTCGTCTACACAAAACTCAAACTCCAATCAACTCTTTCAACTTAAGCTTCCAACATTGGAACTAAGTGTCCCAATTCACTTCGAATCATCTCCGGAACCAAATCGACAATCCCGGCAAGTCACAATAACCACAATAAACATAGAAGGAGGAATAACAGGGAATGGGGTGTCACGCCTCGACCTCGGGGAGCTCGGCCGGCGCTCAACCGAGATTACCAAGCCGAGCAAGCCTGTGCAATACCTTCTACCCGAAATCACTCATGAATAAAGGAAAGATCCATTTCATTAATTAAACAATAGGGAGGATCATGTGAACAACACCGATTCCTTATCATTAGTTACATCATTTATAAAGTTCAAAATATATACACTTTCGTAGTTTGAAGTGGAATGTGTGATACAAATACAACATTACTAGTTTGACTTCCCCAACACCAACATACCTCCCACACAATGTCTACGAAGCCTCCAATAGATACAAAAGAGTACGATGATAGTGCCGGTAACAAGACCCCGGCTATACCTCAAAACATAATACATAAGGAACAAAAGATATACGACCTCGATATGAAGTGAGGCTTGCCAAGTAAGCTAGGAAGAGGGTGTACCACTATCAATGATCAACACCACCTGTTGTGGAATCACCTGCATCAATTAAAGATGCAGTGTCCCCAGAAAAAAGGATGTTAGTGCATATGGAATAGTACTAATATGAATGACTAAACACCCTCTCAATAGAACGAATGATAACACCACAAAGGACAAACAAAAAATCAATGGGAGCCTCAAACAATGCAAAAACATCAACTTAGGAGCTAGAAAACCTTTCAAGTAAATTTCCATATTTTTGGTTGGGATATCTTAGCAACGATATACCATTGCGATTTTGGCACGAAGTCGGATCACGGCTCGATCGGATAGGCTGTCTCACCCAAAGACATCAACCACAATCACAATCATTATCTCAATCTCAATCATTGTTTCAATCAAAATCTCAAGCACAATCACCACCATGTGTGCGGCATGGCATCCGATTACAACCCGACCGGCTAGGCCGTCTCACCACAATGCCGTGTGGATTGACATCACCCTTTTTGGCAATCATCTCATTCCAATAAAGGGAATATTCTCATCACATCAATCTGGTCCCAATAAAGGGGTACAATCACAATTTACTCCTACACCGGCACGTGTAGTTTCGGGGTTAGGTTATTTCAACCTACCGTTCCTCGGTGACTAATGATACTCTAGGGTGTTTCTTTATTTAATGTAAAACTCATTTCATTGTCTTTTATATATCATTCATTTCATTAGCACCAATGGCTATAACACAATGTCACTCTTGGCACGTTGGCCGTATTTCATATTTCATGTTCATCTCTTTCACTTTCAGACATCATCATCGATCATTAACAACAAAGAATTTATATTCAAGACTTTAAGTCCACATATGAGAAAATAAGAATGTTAACCACATTGAGATTTCTCACTCAATTTGGCATAATAGCTTTCATTTGAATCACGACTTGAAGTTATAACATTTAGATATGCAACTCATGCTTCGAGCACATTTTCAAATAGAACATAACATAACAAGAACACTTGGAATACATATTGAATACATATCTTTTGACACAAGGCTTATTCGGAATAATCAATTTATAATGAACAACTCGAGACTGACCAGGACATTGTGGGGTTCAATTATAAGAGAGAAGTTTAGCCAACATACCTCGCTTCGAGCTTTTTAAATTACTACAATGTTCCGAAATTCTTAGCCACTTCGATCTATTTAGAAATATAGCAAAATTGAATTCAAATTAGGAAGGAGTTTATGGTTCCAGCTTATTAGAGCATTTTATCAAACACCAGGTGTGCATTAAGGTTTCAAGGTCCTCCTATAGAGGATCTGTTCATCCCACTACCCAAAGTTTACCCAAATGAGCTCAACGATCTTCCCACTACCCTTGATGGTACATGTATGCATAATAGACAACTCCCACACCCAAGAATTTCTTTTCTCATTACCTATTTCCCATTAAATACTGGAATTGAGGGCTAGGGAGTAGAATCTAACCTCTAGGATGAAGACCTAGTGAGTCTTTCTTATGAATTCTTCAACTTCGAGCAAGAGTTAATGAACAATAACCTTAGAAACTCCCCCTCTCACTCTAGACCACTCCCCTCTCTTTAAATACCAGTTAGACCTAGCCAAAATAACCCACAAGTTGATTTTATGAAAATCGGATCAGGCGAAATTTTCCAAAATTAAACTCTACAAGGCCGACTCTGCGCTCGCATACCAAACCGCAAAATAGGTATGTGGCTCGCAAAGAGGACCGCAGAAAAGGGTCTCAAAAATGAGCTATTCGCGTTGGGTCTGCGGTATGTCTGTTGTCCGCAGACCAGTTCTATGTTCGCATTATGCGCCGGAGAACTCCCCTCCAAAAATCTTCATGTTGGATCTGCGATAGATTGTGCGGCCCGCGATATGGTTATGCGGCCGCATAATGGACAGCAAAACATCCTCCAAAATCCCTGAATGTGACTCTGCTACTATAACACACACCAACAGTTTCAAACTTTTTGACTAATTCCCTAAATTTCAAAAAACTTTTCCAGTGTTTCCCCTCCAACTGAGCCTATCCACCTGTCAGAGAATCCCAAAAACCAACCCTAACAACATATACATAAACCAACGACACAACATAACATAAAAACAACGTCAACTGTGGCTTCACGAGCAGTATATTACCAAAATGGAACACCCTTAACATCAACTGTACAAATGATAAATATATCACAGGGAACAATTTCATAGAATTGATTACATAGCCATTCAAACAAATGAGGGTACTTCTTCTTCATCTCTTCCTCGGCCTCCTAGGTGTCCTCTTCAACTTGTTGGTTTCGCTATAGTACTTTCACGGAGGCAATTTCTTTATTTCTCATCTTACAGGCTTGCCTATCAAGAATGGCAACTGAAATTTCTTGATAAGCCAATTCCTCATTAACCTCAATAGCCTCAACTGGGGCAATAAGCGACGGATCTCCAACCAACTTCTCCAACATGGATATGTGGAACACCGGGAGCACTAAAGACATCTCTGGCGGTAGTTCAAGCTTGTAAGCCACCGACCAATCCTCTGAATGATTCTGTACGGTCCGACATACCTCAGACTCAACTTCCCTTTCATACCAAACTGCATTACACCCTTCATGGGGGAAACCTTTAAGAATACCCAATCGTCCTCTTTAAACTCCAAATCCCTACGACTCACATCCGAGTAGGACTTTTGATGACTCTGAGTAGTTTTCAACCGTTCCATAATGATCTTAACCTTATCCATAGACCCATGCATGAGGTCTGGCCCTGTCAATGCTAGTTCTCCAATCTCGAACCATCAAATGGGAGATCTTCATCTCCTACCATATAAAGCCTCGAACGCCTAGCATGATAACTATTATTGTAGGCGAATTCTATGAATGGCAAATGATCATGCCAGCTACCCTTGAAGTCAAGAACACAAGAGCGCAACATATCCTAAAGCGTCTGAATAGTCTGCTCTTCCAGCCCGCCAGTCCGCGGGTGAAAGGTTGTACTTAGATTCACCCGAGTACCCAAACTTTGCTGAAATTTCTTCAAAAAATTAGCCATGAACTATGCCCCTCGATCTGATATAATAGAAACTGGAGTGCCATGCAACCTGACTATTTTTTTGATATACAACTGAGCATACTATTCTGCTGAGTCGGTAGCCTTAACAGGTAAGAAGTGAGCTGATTTCGTGAGTCGATCGACAATCGCCCAAATCAAGTCATACTTATTATTGATCATATCCCACTTCCACATTGGAATTGCTATTTTCTGTACCAACCCACAAGGCCTTTGGTGCTCGGCCTTCACTTGCTGACAATTTGGACATCTTGCCACAAAGTCTGCTATCCTCTTTATATCATTCCACCAATAGACTTCCGTAAGATCATGATACATCTTTGTAGAGCTCGGGTGTTCCTGGAGACCATCTACATCTAGAACATATAGTCGCTCTTGGTACCTTAGTGCACCATCATCCATGCCAAGAGAAAAGGCCATGGTCTTATGTTTATGAATCCCCTCCTTAAATTATACCATATATGGATCATTATATTGCTTCTCCTTGACCTCCACCAGAAGTGATGATTCGGTCCTATTTTGCAAAATCACCCCGCCTTCACTAGAATCCTCAAGACGAACTCCAAAACAAGCTATCCGATGAACGTCCTTGGTCAACGGCCTTTGATATGCCTCCAAGTGAGCCAAACTACCCATATATTTCCGGTTAAGAACATCCGCCTTAACATTAGCCTTTCCCGGATGATATAGAATATCAATGTCATAATCCTTGAGTAACTCAAGCCATCTTCTCTACCTCAGATTCAATTCCTTCTGTTTGAAAATATTTTGAAGAATCTTATGGTCTGTGAATATATCCACATGGACCCCGTACAAATAATGACGCCAAATCATTAATGCAAATACCACCGCTACAAGTTCTAAGTCATGTTTTGGATAGTTCTTTTCATAATTCTTGAGTTGCCTAGAAGCATAAGCTATCACCTTACCATGTTGCATTAATACACACCCAAGTCCGATCCTCGAAGCATCACAATGTACCACAAAACCTTATGTGCCCTCTGGTAGGGTCAACACCGACGTCGTAGTCAATCCTGATTTCAACTCTTGGAAGCTTCTTTCATAAGCATCACCTTTCCATGTTGCATAGGCTATCACCTTTCCATGTTGCATTAATACACGCCCAAGTCCTATCCTTTAAGCATCAAAATATACCACAAACCCATATGTGCCCTATGGTAGGGTCAATTAGAACTCTGCAATTGATCAAACAAGTACGTTATCCTTGGTAGTGGGTACTTATTTTTTATTGTGACCTTGTTGAGCTGCCATAGTCAATACACATTCTTAGTGACCCATCCTTCTTTCTTACAAAGAGAACCGATGCACCCCAAGGCGACACACTTGGCCGAATGAAACCTTTTTCTAACAAATCCTTCAATTGTTCCTTTAGCTCCTTCAATTCTGCCATTGCCATTATGTGGGGTGGAATAGATATAGGCTACGTGCCCGGCATTACATCAATCCTAAAATAAATCTCCCGATCTTGTGAAATCCTAGGGAGCTCATCCGAAAAGACCTCCGGAAATTGATTCACAACCGGCACAGACTCACGTGTAGGTGCCTTAACATCGGTGTCCATAACTCGGACCAAATGGTAAATACCCCCCTTGTTAATCATCTTCGTGGCCTTAAGGTAAGAAATAAACCTACCCTTCGGCACCACATCATCCCTCTTCCATTCAATAATTGACTGTCACGCCCCGATCGCGGGGAGCACAACCGGCGCTCCACTGAGATATCCTGGCCAAGTAAGCTTATACAATACCTTCTACCCAACTCACCTATGAATAAAGAGAAGATATATTTATATCATTAATTAAACATTAAGAGGTAAATTAAATAACACCAGTTCAATTCCATTAGTCACGTCATTAACAAGTCCCCAGAACAGTACATTATACATTCTTAGTTAATGTGGGACAAATGACACAATTACAAGAAATTTAGTTCAACCTTTCCAACACAAGATACAACCCACACTATGTCTACGGAACCTCTAATAGAAAAAAAGAGTGTTATGATAGAGTTGGCGACAAGGCCCCGGCTATACCTCAAACACTATGTACAAAGGACAAGAGATACAGGACTCTGAAATGAAGCGGCGCTCACCAAGTCAGCCGAGGAGAGGATGTACTGCAATCACTGATCAATACCACCTGCTATGAATCCACCTGCATCCATTAAAGATGCAGCCGCCCGGCAAAAGGGACGTTAGTACATATGAAATAGTACTAGTATGTAAAACTAAACACCCTCTCAATAGAACGAGTAACATCAAATGGAGAAGGAACAAGAAATCAATAAGAGAATCAAATAGTATCAAGGTGTCAATTTAGGGGAAAGGCAAATTTCAAGTAAATTCCAATCTTTTAAATTGAGAGATGTTTAGCACCGATACACCACTGTGTTTTAGCACGGAGTCCGATCTCAGCCCGACCGGCTAAGACGTCTCACCCCGAGACATCCACTCACAATACCACCACGTGCGCGGTATGGTGTCCGATCTCAGCCCGATTGGCTAAGCAGTCTAGCACAATGTCGTGTGGGTCGACATCACATCACATCTCGCTAGCAATAATCCCATCCCATATAAGGGAACATAGCTCAACACATCAATCTCATCCCATATAAGGGGAAAAAATATCATCATATTAACATGTGGATTTACATCTCCATCACTCCTACATCGGCACATGTAGTTTCAGGGTTAGGTTATTTCGACCTACCCTTCTCGATGGCTAATCGATACTCCCAAAGAATGTACTATTAAAAGGGTTTACCATTATTTCGTGATCTTTAGCATATCATTATTTTCATTGGCACCAATGACCATGATGCAGTATCATTCTTGGCACGTTGGGCGCACATCATATTTCATGTTCTCTTCTTTTACGTTCAAATATCATCATGGATAATCAACAACAAGGCCTTTCAAATTAAGACTTTAAACACATATTTGAGTAATTTAGGGTCTTAGGCACAAGTGATTGCTTACACAATTTGACATGATATCTTTCATTAGAATCACGTTCTTAAATCATAACATAATAGCACACAGCCCATACTTAAACCACATCCTCAAACAGTAACTCAACATACCCAGAATCTTTGGAATACATATTGAATGCATATTTATTTTGACACAAGGCTTATGTGGAATAATCAATTTATAATGAGCATCACAGGACTTACAAGGCCATTTTGGGGTTCAATTCTAAAAGAGGAGTTTAGCCAACATACCTCGCTTTGAGCTTTCCTTATTTCACTACACAAATTCGGAATCCTAGCAACTTTGATCTATTTAGAGACATAAGAACATTGAACACGAATTAGGAAGGGGTTCATGATTCTAGCTCATTTGAGCATTTTATCAAACACTAGGTGGCCATTATGATCTCAAGGTCCTCTGATGGTGGATTCCTCTATTTCACTACCCAAAATCTACCCAATTGAGCTCAACAATCTCCCCACAACCCTTGATAGTACATGCATGCAAATTGAAAAACTCCTACACCCAAGAATGCTTGGGTTATTACATATTTTCAGTCAAATCTCGAAATTGAAATCTACGTGAGCTCAAGAATCTCCGCACAACCCTAGATAGTACATGCATGTGTAATGCACAACTTCCACACCCAAGAATTGCTTGGCTTATTACCTATTTACAGTCTAATCTCGAAATTGAAGGCTAGGGCTAGAACCTTACCTTTTGGTTGAAGACCTTATGAGTTACTCTAGAGAATTCTTCAAGGCTTGAGCAAAGATTGATGAACAAGTGATTTAAAAATTCCTTTTCTCCCTCTAGACCACCTTCCTCTCTCTAAAATATAAGTTTGAACCTTCTAAAATGATCCCTAAGACTGTTTAAGAATGGGGTCGAATTAAAAATTAGAAAAAATAAAGCCCCAATGTAGATCTGCGGTCGCATAACGGTTCAGTGTTTCGCAAAACGGACCGCATAATGGCCCTTCGGAACTGGGTACTTCTGCCACACTTTGTGATCGGTCTGTGATCCCGCTGACCTATTCTACGGTCGCATAATGCACTGCAGAACTTCCATCTAGAAATTTTTATACTATGTTTGCGATGGGTTATGCGGCCCGTAAAATGATTATGCGGCCGCATAATGGTCAAAAAATTTGCCAAAGTTTCTGCTTCAATATGCGGCAGATCTGCAGTCCGCAGATTAGTTCTGCAACCATAGAATGGACCTTTGAAACGCCTTGTAGTTCCAAAAATTTTCTTCAAATCCTCAAAGCACTATTCAACCCAAAAGACTACTTCGGCAGCACGAAACCCAAATTTTAGGTAATATTTTATGGGGCCTTACACTGACTCATTTGGAAATTCAAACCTAACAGTTCTACTTTGACAGTCAAGCTTGGCAAAACATGAATAAAGCCAGTCCATCCCCAATGAGATCGGACATGGTATCTCGACCGTGCACCGTGACAACACAATCCCTATAAAATTGTGCAGCCACAATAGACTCACCATGTAGAGTAGATATAGAGAACGGCTCATGAAGTTGTTCTATTTCTATCTCCAATTCCATAGCAATATATGGAGTGACACCGGACAAAGGGAACCGAGATCAATAAGAGAATACACATCATGAGATGGGACCGTCAATATACCTGTGACAACATCTGGAGAACCCTCTGAAGTCTGGTGACCGTTCATAGCGTAGAAATGACTAGGTCCTCGCAAACTCTGTGTAAAACCCCTAGCTGCACCACGACCTGTGGGTGCTGGAGTTGCTCGAGCAGGAGGAGGTGCTGCAGATGTAGTAGCTGCAGAAAAGGCTGGCTATGTCGTACCCCTGCCCACACCCTTGCGGGATGAACAACAATCCCTCTGAATGTGACCCCTCAATATGCAACCAGAGCATATGGGTAGGTCCATGTAGCAGATTCCCAAGTGCATCTTTCCACCCCTAGGGCATAGGGGCCTCCGCGGCTGCTAGAATCTCCCACCGGGCCGACCCTACTGGTAGGATCCCCTATTGCCTTGACCGAGCCTAAAACGATTCCACTGTTGTTGACTAGACCCTGATGGACATGCACTGACTAAAGACTGAACACAAGACTAGGATGGCCTTGATGACCATCCACTGAATGCTGACCTACCACCACCACTACCACCACCAAATGAATCACTAAAGTTGCCTGCGGACCGGGCCTTGCTGCTATCCTCTCGCTCCATTCTATTCTTCAACCTATGGTTCTATGTATCTTGAGAAAATACCACCATCTTCCAATAGTTCATATCAGAATTCAAGGCAGCTATAGCAGCCTCATTGATAAATAAGGGGCTAAGGCCCTGCACAAACCGGCGCACTCTAGCCTCCATAGTGGGAAACATGTATATAGTATACTTGGACAGGCGCGCAAACCTCGTATGATACTCCCACACACTCAGGCTACCTTGCCTTAAGCTCTCAAACTCCACGGCATAAGCTGCCTTAGTCTCGGTAGGTAAGAAATGATCAATGAAGGCATCGACGAACTCACTCCACCTCGCCGGAGGGCTCCCTTTCTCACGGGACTCCTCCTACAATTCAAACCAAGAACATGCCACCTATTTCAAGTGGTAGGAAGCCAGCTCCACAGCTTCCATCTCAATAGCACGCATAAAACGAAGAGTCTTGTGCATCTCATCAATAAAGTCCTGGAGGTCCTCCTCAGGATTAGTACCGTGAACACTGGATGATCTAATTGAAGAAACTTGTTCACCCTGGAACTAGCAGATTCCCTAATTGACTGGAAAAAGTAGGCACACCATTTGATCTCTGGGCCTGAGAGCCACTATCTGAGCCAACATCTATATGGCTCCCCTATAATTCCTCTCAAAAATATCGGGACCAGAAGCTTGGGCTGGAGGTGGAACTGCAATATCAGTTGGAGGGATCGTTGCACCCTCAGTATGTGCAGGAACTGGCACAGTCTGATCAGGTGTAGTAGTCGGGGGAATATTCTCACCCATCGGATGCTCACCCGCATCATCAAGTAAAGAATCAACTGCCACTCCTAGGGCATCATTTTCTCCTTGGCCAGTTCTTGCTTTCTCCCTAGGTGTCATGTACTGTAATATATAGCAATGCACGAGTTATAGGAGGAACAATCTTACAATCAGCTTTATCGCACGATCTAGAACATCAAAGAAGGGTGTTATTCCTAAATGCCCAAGTAGCCTCCTAATTATAGATGTGGTCGAGTACACACCGATAAGAAGGACTCTACTGGAAATCCGCCCATGACATTCTCCCCCACCGGAGTTGGCGACGTCCTCGGCGCCTTACTTTCAAGATAGTCATTAATTAGGCTCTTGTAGGCTTTGAGGTTTCTTCCCCTCTCCCATGTATTCTCCTCTGCATCACATCCCTGCTATTTCACCAAGAACTCTTGCTAATCTTTCCTTGAGGCGTGAATCACTCGATCTTCAAGAATTGCTTCAGCATGCTTTTTCCCCGTTGAATTGGAGCCTCGAATACTAGGTATTGTGAGTTGGCTCCGTGAAGGATCCTCCATATCTTCTCGAAAAGGTTTCAGGAGACTTACATGGAAGACCGGATGGATTTTTCACCAAGCTGGGGTATCCACCCGGTATGCAACATTCCCAATGCGCCTTTCATTGGACAAGGGTCCAATATATTTTGGCAATAGGTGAGGGTCATGGACCCCTTCAAACAAGTACCGCTTTGGGATTTTGACCATCACTTTGTCTCCTACTTGGTATTCAACAAAGAGACGATTTTGATCAGCATGCCTTTTCATCTGCTTTTGGGCTTTGACAAGATAGCTCCACACTATCTTCAAATTTTTCTTCCATTCTTTTGAGAAGCTAGCATCTTGTGGAGATTTTGACAAGTTTGGTGCTTTCACGGCGTGTGGGAGTAGCGGTTGCTGTCTGCTAAATATTTCAAAAGCAATCTTTTCAGTACTAGAGCTATTTTGTGAATTGAAACACAGTTGAGCAACATCCAAAAGCTTCGCTCAGTTCTTCTGCGATCTGGTTACGAAGAGGCAGGGATATTCCTCTAGTATGCCATTGAACCACTCCGTCTAGCCATCAGATTCCGGGCGAAATATTGAACTGTGGCTCAATTTTGACCTGAGGCACTTAAAGAGTTGGGTCCAAAAGTTGCTAGTGAAGCATGAGTCCCGATCACTAACGATGTCTTTAGGCAGGTCCCAGTATTTCATGACATGAGAGAAGAAGAGTCGAGCTGTATCTTCTGCTGATATATATATTTTGGGGCTGCTATAAAGGTAGCATACATGGAAAATCGATCAACCACAACCAAGAGAGCTGTGAGATCCCCGACCTTGGGCAATCCGGTGATGAAATCCAGGGAAACACTTTCCCAAGGTCTCTTTGGGACAGCTAGTGGTTCCATGAGTCCCGCTTGTGTCAACCGGTTCGACTTGTCCTTCTGGCATACTAGACAAGGATTCACATACTGAGCGATGTCATCGGCCATTTAAGGTCAATAATATGCACGGCAAAGTAACGCCATGCTGCGTTATTCACCCGGATGACCGGCCCACAAAGTATCATGGCATTTCGCGAGAAGAGTCCTTCGCAGATCTCCTCCTTTGGGAACATAATGTCGGTTCCTTTTCACTTTTAGGAAACCATCTTCTATGTAGAAATAGCAAGTCTTGCCCTGTCCTACCAAATCAACCAAATACTGTGCACCAGGATCCTTGATGAGTAGATCCTATATCTGGTCTTTTATGGTGGTCGCTACTTCGCTCCCCCTTAGGGTGGCTAGTAGGCACACCGATGCTAGATCAGCTCTCCGACTGAGTGCATTAGCTACGTGATTAGTCTTCCCACTTCGGTACTCCAAGTTGAAGTGAAATTCCGCTAGGAGTTCCTGCCACCTGGCCTGTAGACCATTCAGCTTCGGCTGGATCATGAAATGGCTAACAGTTGTGTTGTCTATCTTGACCATGAAGGGGTTCCTCCCAGATAGTGCCTCAAAAGGCGTAAGCAATGAACGACTGCCAATAATTCTTTCTCGTGGGCGGCATTGCGCCGCTCTGCATCCTTCAGCTTCCAGCTCTCGTACGCTACGAGATGCTCTTCTTGTAGCTAGACCCCACCAAGGGCATAGTCGGAGGCATCCGTTTGTACCTCTAATGGCTTGGCCAAATCAGGGAGGGCCAAGACGGGGCTACTAGACATAGCTTCTTTCAATGCGTTGAAGGCCTCCGCTCTCCTGGGTACCCAATCCCAAGGCATGACCTTCTTGAGAAGTTCTTTCAGTGGTACTGCGATGAGGGAGTAATTTTTCACAAATCATCGATAGAATTTGCATAGACCAAGGAACTCCCTCAAGGTGTGAGTATCCTTAGTCCGCGGCCAACCTGTGATTTCTTGAACCTTCTGTTGGTCCATCTTGATTCGCCCTTCCTCAATGACATGTCCGAGGAAGTCGATTTGGTTTTTAGCAAAGGAGCACTTAGATAGCTCCGCATATAATTCGTGCTCCCGCAATCTGGTTAGGACCTTCCGCAAGTGCTCCAAATGTTATTCTAGTATCTTGCTATATACCACAATGTCATCCAAGTAGACCATCAAAAATTCATCAATGTATTCTCGGAAGACTTGGTTCATCAAGGTGCAAAATGTGGCTGGTGTGTTAGTCAAGCCAAATGGCATAACCAGGAAGTCATATGACCCATATCTTGTCACACAGGTCGTCTTGTGTTCATCACCCTCTACAATATGAACTTGCCAATAACCTATCCTCAGGTCTATTTTGGTGAACACGGTCACACCACCCAGTCTATCGAACAATTCTGCCATTAGTGAAATAGGGTACTTGTTCTTCCTAGTGAATTTGTTTAGAACCCGATAATCCACACAGAGTTGTAAGCTTCCATCATGTTTCTTTTGTACTAGCATAGGGGTCGTATGTGGACTTGGAAGGCATGATGATCCCTATGTCTTGCATTTTCGTCAAGTGTCTCTAAATATCGGTGAGTTCGGGTTGTGACATTATGTACGGTGCCCGGGCGGGTGGTTTCGCAACCGGCACCAACTCAATCTCATGGTCTACAGTGCGCCTAGGTGGGAGTCACTTTGGCATGTCTTGTGGCATGACATCTTCAAATTCCAGTAGCATCTCCTTCACGAGTGTAGGAAGTGGACCCGAGGAGCGTTCTACATCTTCAATGCAAAGGGTAGCCAAGAACGTAGGTTCATGTCTTTTGACCCCCTTCTTCAACTACAAGGCCGAGATGTTTTCAGCAGCCATCTTTAGGGGCATGCACGGGATAATGCCGGGCATGGCCCCATTTGTTCCCACGATCAGTAGCATGTCTGCATACGATACAGGCATGGTGTTGGTTTGCCTCAGGATTTCCAACCCTACTATCAACTCGAATTCATCTATGATCACCACCCGCAGGTTAAATTTTCCTTCATAAGGGCCAAGCTTCACTGGTACTTCTTTGGCTATTCCACCCATTGGCTGAGGAGGTGAGTTGATAGCCTTGAAATGACCTCTGCCCTTTCCTAAGTAGTTGTTGGTAGCACCTGTGTTTATCATTGCCCGAATGGGCTTGCCATTTACCTTCATCTCGACGAACATTAAGGTCCTCTTTGTTTAAGAGGAGTCCTCTCATTAGCCTTCTTTTTCCTGTTTTTGGTGATTGGGCAGGGGTCCTTCTTCTTACGGATACTAGCACTGGTTCCTGCTAAGGTCTCAGAAATAGAGCCAACAATTGCATTGAAGGCACTTACTGGATTGGTCTGGTCCGCATCATCTGCGTCGTCATCCGTCCCATTATCAAAAACTTGATGGGCGTTCAGCTATGCATGTGGGAATTCATTATTCCAATGTGGTCCGCTGCAATGATGGCATCCTGAAGGGGGTTTCCTCCCTCCATCGTTGTTTTTAGATGCAATGCTAATATTGCTTGAGGAGGGAGCCTTAGATTTGGTTGCACTCCGATCTCCTCCACTTCTGCTAGGGCCGCCAGCGCTCAGCTGGCCCCCTTTGTATCCTCCTCGGACAGCCCGTGGAGGCCTATCCTTCCAAGCTTCCACTTGATAGTCCCCAAGGCACTCTGCTGCTTGGATCGCCTTAAGTAACGTGTCTACCTTTTGTCTTTGCAGCTCCATACGGGTATAAGGTTTCAACCCTTCCAGGACGGTGAAGAGTTTGTCTTTGTCCCCCATGGCACGTATGTTCAGCATGGGCACGGGGAATTCTTGCATGTAATCCCGCACTGGTTTGCTCTAGTGGAGCTCCCACAGCTTTCTACTTGCATTGTACTGAACATTTTTGAAGAAGAACTGTAGGCATATGGCTGACTTCAGTTCTGCCCATGTCTCAAGAGCATATTCACTGGTCCTGATGGCTTCGTACTTCGCCTGCTACCAGAGTTTAGCATCACCCGAAGATACATGGCAGCAGTTGCTACCTTCTTAGCTTCTTCTAGGCCTCCCACGAAATCGAACTACTGTTCGATGTCGAAGATGATATTTTCCACTTCTTTAGCATTCCGAGCTCCACTATATGGCTTTGGCTCAGGAATTTTCAGTTTTTGTGCCACGGGGGCAAAGTTCACAACACTCCCGATATGATTCCCGCCTCCTCGAAGCAGGCCTTGTAAAGCAACATTGACAACGTTGAACTGGCCTGTCAAGTTGTCTAAAGTTTATTGCATGGCAGTCACCCCGTCTGCCTCTTGTGCCCTGTGGGCTAAATCCTCGGCAAGCTCCAATTGGAGGCCCTTAAATTTACCAAAAATTTCGGCTGCCTCTGTGACTGCCGTTTGCCAGTCTCCTTCAGAGTCGAGACTGATGTTTTCTCAACTTCGGCCTGGAGCATTCTGCGATCTAGTTCGTCCAACCTTTGTACTAGGCTAGTCTTTAGATCAGGCACCATTTCTACGATGGGCCGTAATACGTCAACCGTCTCCTCAAGGGTCGCGATGCGATCCCCATGATTCACCATGATCAGAAATAATGGTAATTGCAATGTTATCCCTCGCCCGATGTCGAGCCTAGGCTCTGACACCAACTATTACGCGGTGCCTTCCTGAGATTTCTTGTAAGGGCAACGTAAGACTAAGCAATCTATGTCAGTGCAATTGTTGTCCGCCAACTAAGGTCCCCTCCGTACGCTATACTAGATTGTCTGTGCCGTACGGGAAAACCAATGTCACGAGCAACTGACAGAGCAGAAAAGAGAATTGAGAATGAAAGAAAGCTTGATTGCATTAACGAAAGGTATTACAGAAAAGTAACATGGTGTCGAGTGGGAGAGACACCAGTAGAGAGAATAGTTTACTTACTAGAAAGTTTAATTGCTTGATCCCCCTAATAATTCTTAAAAAATATAAGCCAAAGATACATGACTTGACCTAAATAAGTTGTAGAAGAACACTAAAAGAAAATGAAGCAAAACTACTCTATGTTTACAATGAAAAGGACTTAGTTTTCTATAAGGTAGAAACAAGTCCTTTTGCAACAACTATGTCTCTAGAATCAGGGTCTGCTTGCACGGCGTTGTCTGCGCGTGCGACGCTGTTGGCATCTGCCTGTGGCTGGGCGCTAGCGATGGCTATCAGTGGGGCGACAGAGGCACATGTGCGCTTGTCACTTGGAGCTGCTAAGACTATGAGAATAGTACTAGTATGAATGACTAAACACCCTCTCAATAAAACGAATGATAACACCATCATAAAATCAACGGGAGCCTCAAATAATACCAAAACATCAAGTTAATATCAAGACAAGTTTTCAGGTAAATTTTCATATTTTTGGTTGGGAGATCTTAGCACCGATATACCACTATGATTTTCTCACGGCGTCTGATCTCGGCCCGATCGACTAGGCCATCTCACGCAAATACAACAACCACAATCATAATCATTATCTCAATCTCAATCATTATTTCATAACCTCAAGCGTAATCACCACCATGTGTGCGGCATGGTTTCCGGTCACGACCCGAACGACTAGGCCGTCTCATCACAATGTCGTATGGATCGACATCACCCTTTTCTAGCAATCATCTCATCCCAATAAAGGGGAATATTCTCATCACATCAATGTCACAGTCACAATTCACTCCAACACCGGCACGTTTAGTTTTGATGTTTGGAAATTCAACCTACTCTTCCTCGGTGACTAACGATACTCCCAAGGTGTTTATTTATTTAAAGGATGGACAACTCTTTTCATTATCTTTAATATATCATTCATTTCATTGGAATCAATGGCCATAACATAATGTCACACTTGGCACGTTGGCTGTATTTCATTTTTCATGTTCATCTCTTTCATTTTCAAACATCATCACGGATCATCAACAACAAAGCATTTCCATTTAAGACTTTAAGTCCATATGTAAGCAAATAAGAATGTTAAGCACATTGATATTTCTCACACAATTTGGCATAATAGCTTTCATTTAAATCACGACTTGAAGTTATAACATTTAGATATGCAACCTTGCTTCGAGACCATTTTCAAATAGAACATAACATAACAAGAACACTTGGAATAAATATTGAACATATATCTTTTGCACAAGGCTTATTCAGAATGATCAATTTATAATGAACAATTGGGGACTTACAAGGACATTTTGGGGATCAATTATAAGAGAAACATTTAGCCAACATTCCTCGCCTCAAGATTTTTAAACTACTACAATGTTGCGGAATTCTGAGCCACTTCGTTTGATTTAGAAATATAGCAAAATTGAACACGAATTAAGAAGGAGTTTTTGGTCCCAGCACATTTGAGCATTTTATCAAACACTAGGTATGCATTAAGGTTTCAAGGTCCTTCTATGGTGGATCCCTTCATCCCACTACCCAAGGTTTACCCAAATGAACTCAACAATCTTCCTAATACCCTTGATGGTACATGTATACATAATGGGCAACTCCCACACCGAAGAGTTACTTTTCTCACTACTTATTACCAATTAAATCCAGGAACCGTGGGCTAGGGAGTAGAATCATACCTCTAGGATGAAGACCTAGTGAGTTTTTATTTTGAATTATTCAACCTTGAGCAAGACTTGATGAACAATAACCCTAGGAACTTCCCCTTTTGCTCTAGACCACTCTCATCTCTCTAAATATTAGTTAGGACCAACCAAAATAACCCACAAGTTATTTTTTATGAAAATGAGAATGGGTAAAATTTTCAAAATTTAAACTCTACGAAGCCGGGTCTGTGGTCGCAGACCGAACCGCAAAACAGGTGTGGGGCCTGCAAAGGGGACCGCAGAAAAGGGTCCAAAAATTGGGCTGTTCAGGTTGGATCTGTGGCAGTTATGTGGTCGCATAATGCGCCGCAGAACTCCTCTCCAAAAATCTTCATGCTGGATTTGCGATGGATTGTGCGGCCCGAAAAATGATTATCCGGCCTCATATATATCCCCCGAAAGTGGGCCATTTCTCCGCTTCACTCTGCGGCAGTTCTGCGGCGCGCAGAGTGATTCTGTGGTCGCATAGTGGACTGCAAAAAATACCTACTCTGCCAATATTTTTTTTCAACTCCCCAACGCACTGTTCAACCCAACAAGTCTACAATAGTCAACACAAAAGTCTATATTGGCACCATGAAACCCCGTGTTTTAGATAAAATTTTATAGGGCCTTACATGGGGCTACAATACTCAAAACGGCCGGCCGGTCATTACATTCTACCCCTTCTAAAATTATGAGATTGAAAAATATTTTTTTTGAAACAGTGAAGGTTGGGAGATTTGTGTTGCTCGGGTATGAGTCTTATGGGAAAGAAGAAAAGACTAAATTCTATTCTTAAAATATAAAAATTGCTTTAATAAAAAAGATTAAATATGAAGTTAGTTCCCCATCAGACTATCGGGGATAGTGAAGGGGATGAACTACTTCCAAAACCCTTCACTTGAATATTTTTTTAATTAAAAAAAAAGAAGATATTTTTTAGAATTTGGGCTTTAGAGCCATTGGACTTCATAAGTCACTGACTTCTTCATTTCAGTTGACAGCATTAAGTCTTTGGGCTAAATCCCACCTTAAGTGGCAGATTTAAGAATGGGACTAAAGGCCCGTTATGAATCCTATGTAGTAATTTTTTTGGGTTGAAGGCCTAAATTAAAAGCTATAATATATTATGATTCTTGAACAAATTCAAGATTATACTAAAACATATGGACCTAATTTTCAAATATAAATTTGGTATTTATATTCTTTGATGAAATCAATAATTATTTTATTATGTCAATTGCTTAATATATAAATTTGTTTAACATTAAACTTATTTGTTAATTTTTTTAAAATGCTTAAAATGTTAATTTTTTTAACATTAAATTTATTTGTTAATTTGTTTAACGTTCTTGAATGTTAATTTGTTTAACGTAAAATTTATTTATTAGTTTGCTTAACATGCATGAAATGTTAATTATTTTAACATAATTTTCACTAATTAGTTTAACACATGCTATATATTTATTTGTTGAGCATGAAATAAATATTAATTAGTTTAATATTAACATTAATTGTTAATTTGTTAAACATGTATAATATGTTAATTAGTTTAACATTAAAAACAATTTATGTGAATTTGTACAGTATGTAATCAATGTCAATTAGTTTGACATTTATTTTATTTGCATGCTTTCATAAGCTATTTGTAACTTAGGATACATATGGGATTATAAAATCCTGATAGATAATTATGTTATCTTAAACATGCTAGATAACTGAATAAGTTAATTTTCATATTATTTTAATTTTTGGACGATGATTAGGAACATAGTAAACTCTCAACTCCATGATTAATATATATGTTTATTAATTTAATCAATTGATGCTTACTGTCATAATATATATGTAAGTTGAACATAGTGTCTTCCGTTATTTTTCATATTATATGATCCTCATATTAATTTTTATTTTGTTAAAGAATGATTGCTGCTTTGAAAAACATCATTGCCGAGCTCAATAAAGGGTTGAAACTCAATGGCGATAACTCTGAAGCCTGGAGCTTGAAAATCAATATGTGCTAGAGGAGCAAGAGGCTCTAGAAGCTATTAACAATATCACGAATGAGCATTAGGAAGGCAATAATGCTCATTATAGGCGTTAGAGTGAAGCCTATGACAGTTGGAAGAAAAAGAACTGTACTGTTTGCATTACATTGCTGAGCACCTTCATGATGACATCCTAAGGGAGTTTAAGGATCGCAAAAGAGCTGTGTATCTTTGGAATGCTTTGAGGAATAGGTTCGGTACATGTTCAAATACAAGGCTGCGATCCTTAACGTTCAAATTTTATTCATATAAGAAATGCGCAGAACATTCAATGAAAACACATATGAGGCAAATGACAAATATGATCGAGTTGAAAGATGTTGGTCATGTGTTGACTGATGAACAATAAATCCATGCTGTCATACACTCTTTACCTAGTTCTTAGGATCATAAGATAATGCATTTGACCCATAATGAGCAAATCAAAACTTTCGAAGATGTCCGAAGGCCTCTTGAGTTAGCGAAGGAACGACTTGAGAATGCAAAGACAGTAACTAAGTTGAACATCGCAACAACCTCCAAAACCAAGAGTGATTCAAAGAAAAAGGGTTGGGGAAAGAAGAGAGGACCACCTCAAGCTCAACCAGCTCAGCCTGCTAACAGAGCAAAGACTGAAAAGGTCAAGAATAGACGTCCCAAACATGTCAAAGTTGCTAAAGTAAAATTCCACAATTGTGAAAAAAAAGGGACACTATGCCAGGGATTGCTTTGAGCTTCCTAGAAAGGTATTTCAAGATTCTCGAATTAGTGAACTTTGTGTTTCTAGTTCTGTTTTTCTAAGTGAATATAATCCTTTGTGGACTGTAGACTCGGGAGTAATGGGACCACATAGCCTGGGAACACAGTGCCTTTGCTGAATTTCGGCGAGATTCATGTGGAGCAAAGTGGGTATATGTAGGCAAACAGTAAAGTTGCTGTTGAAGGGGTTGGTACATGCAAGCTAGACATACGTGGTGGCCGAGACCTAATACTACATGATGTTCTCTTTGCACCAACAATTCAACGGAATGTTATTTCATTTTCAATTTTGCTTAATATCACAATCCCAAATCCCACCAAAGTCGTGATGGCGCCTAACATTGCTTGCTCGAAAATAAGCCTTCACGATTGCGAAGCACAACATACACCTGAAAAAATTCAGCAGTCTAACAAAGATCAAATGATCCAAAATCGATCTGCAATACTTCCCAGCCCCTCGGAACCCCGTCTAAACATACCAATCAGTTCCAAAATATAACACGGACCTATTCGAGGTCTCAAATCCCACAAAATAACATTAGAACTATAAATCGTACCTCAATTAAGGCTTATTGAATAAATCAAATTCTAACTTTCAAAACTCATGCCGAACCATGTCTAACCAACTTGGAATAGCTCCAAAATTTTCACACGAGTCCCATGACATAACAATTCTATTCCATCTCTAGGAATAATGATCGAAACCCGATAACCTCAAAGTCAAATCCTGATCAAACCTATGAACCTTCCAAACCTTCAATTTTTCAAATTTTTCCAAATAGAGCAAAATCAACGTAGGTACCTCCAAATCAAAATCCTGGTATACTCCTAAGCACAAAATCACAATACAAACCTACTGGAACCATTAAAACACCATTCCGAGGTTGTTTATATAAAAGTTAAACCTCGATCAACTCTTATAACTTAAGCTCCCACCCTTGGAACTATGTGTTCCAATTTACTCCAAAATATTTCCGAAACCAAACCAACCACCTCTGCAAGTCACAAAACAATAAAGAAACATACAACAAGAATCAAATAGGGTAACGAGGATCAAATACACAAAACAATCGGCTGATTCTAAAGGCAAGTGCTTTTTAGAGTATTGATTCTCGGGCTTTGAGGTAAGTATCTTGCTTAGGCTTGGCTTTAGGCTATTTTAGCTATAGACTATGATGTTTACTATTTGTTGGGGCTAACGCATGTATGTGGTGACGTGTGTATATGTGTGGCTGGAATTATTCATGATCCATGTCACGCCTTGACTTCGGGGAGCGCGATCGGCACTCAACAGAGTTAACTCAATCTAGCAAGCCTGCACAGTGCCGTCAACCCAACTCACCCAAAATAAAGAGAAGAGTGCATTTCCTTAATTAGTCGTTAAGAAGTCATGTGAACAACAACATTCCATTTTCATTAGTCATGTCCTTAACAAATGTTCAAAACAGTACATGTACAATCACAATTAAAGTGGGACAGATGATACAATTACAAAATTTTTAGTTTAACTTTCCCAAAAACAGACACAAACCCACACTATGTCTATATAGCCTCTAACAGGAACAAAAAAGTACTATGGCAGTGCCGACAACAAGGCCACGATTGTACCTCAAAATGCTATGTACAAAGGATAGAAGATACAAGACCACGAAATGAAACGGGGCTCACCAAATCAGCTGAGGAAAGGGTGTGCTGCTATCACTAATCAATGCCACCTGCTATGGAACCACCTGCATCCACTAAAGATGCAGCGGCCTCAGCACAAGGGGCGTTAGCACATATGGAATAGTACTAGTACGTAAAACTAAATACCCTCTCAATATAACGAGCAATAGTAAACGGAGAATAAAACATGATATCAATAAGAGACTCAAAAGGTATCAAAGTGTCATATTAGGGGAAACGTAAATTTCAAGCAGGTTTCGGTAATTTTAGTTGGGAGATATACCACCGTGTTTTAGCACGGAGTCCGATCTCAGCCCGACCGGCTAAGCCATCTCACTCCAAGAGATACACTCACAATACCACCATGTGCGCGGCATAGCATCCGATTTCAGTCCGATCGGCTAAGCCATGTCACCACAATGTCGTGCGGGTCGACATTACATCACATCTAGCTAGCAATGATTTCATCCCATTTAAGGGGAAAACATCTCAACACACCAATCTAATCCCATATAAGGGGAAACATCTCATCACATTAACACGGGGATTTACCCCTTAATCACTTCTACACCAGTATGTGTAGTTTCGGGGTTAGGTTATCCAACCTACCCTTCCTCGGTGGCTAATCGATACTCCCAAAGCATTTGTTATTAAAAGTATTTACCACTCAATTCATATTCTTTTACATGTCATTCATCTTATTGGCACCATTGGCTATACGTAATATCATTCTTGGCACGTTGGCCGTGCTTCATAACTCATGCTCACTATTCCACTTTCAATCAGCATCACGGATAATCAACAATAATGCGTTTCAAATTAAGTCTTTAAACACATACTTGAGTAATTTAGGGTCTTAGGCACATGTGACTTCTTACACAATTGACATGATAGCTTTCAAAAAAAAAATCATGCTTTTAAAATCATAACATAATAACAGACAGCCCATACTTAAACCATATTCTCAACTATTAACTCAACATAACAAGAATCTTTAGAATACATATTGAACGCATTAATTACTTTGACATAAGGCTTACTTGACAAATATTTCAATTTATATAGAGCATCACGGGACTTACAAGGACATTGTGGGGTTCAATTCTAAGAGAAGAGTTTAGCCAACATATCTCACTTGAGCTTCCTTAAACTCTAAAATATTCCGAAAATTTTAGCAACTTCGATCTATTTTAGAAATATAATAAATTGAACCAAAAATTAGAAAGACGATCATGGTTCCAGCTCATTTGAGCATTTTATCAAACACTAGGTGTGATTTAAGGTTCCAAGGTCCTCTTATGGTGGATTCCATCACTCCACCTCCCATTATCTACCATTTTTAGCTCAACAATCTTCCTACACCCCTTGCTAACACATGCATGCAAAATGAACAACTTCCGCACCCAAGAATTTCCTTACTAATTACCTATTTTTAGTTAAATTTCGAAATTGAGAGTTAAGGTGTAGGATCTTATCTCTAGGATGAAGACCCAGTGAGTTTCCCTTGTTAATCTTCCAAGATTTAAGCAAGAATTGAAGAACAAATTTTTGAGGAACCCTCTCCCACTCCAGAGCACTCTCTCACTCCCAAAATACCAGGTTTTTACTTAAGAAATGGTCCATAGCGTCTATATAATGGAATAGAGTCGGGTTATAAAAATCAGAAAAATGAAGCTCCGGAACACAATTTGCTGTCGCATATGCGACCACACAACGCTTCTGCGGTTCGCAAAAGGGGCCGCGAAATGTCCCTCCGGAACTGGGCAGTTCCGCCCCACTTTGCGGCCATTATGCAGTCCGCAGACCTGTTCCGCGGTCACATAATTGCTGCAGAACCTCCCTCCGAAAAGTTTTCATGCTTGCTCCGCGGTCAATGTGGGGCCTGTGAAACGGCTTTGTGATCGCATGGTTGACCGCACAATATCACCCAAACTTGCCCAGTTTTCTGCTTCACTTTGCCGCCATTCTGCAGCCCGTATAGTGATTCTGCGGCCGCATAGTGGGCCGCAGAAATGCTCTTTTCTGCCAAAAAATTTTCTTGACTCCCCAACCCACTGTTCAACCCAAAAAGTCCGTACACCAACGCATAAGCCTACCTCGGTACTACGAAATTCCGGATTTTAGGTAAAAGTTTACGGAGCCTTACAGTAGGAGATGGGTTTTGAATAAATACAATACCCCAAAGCATAGCTTCATATGTTGGTTAGCTATGCATAGAAGGCTGTTAACTAAGAGAGACTGGCTCGATTTGGAATTTGTCAAGAAAGTAACTGTGCCATATGGGGGGCAGGGGGGCATGGAAACAACAGAACACTTATACTTTGATTGCCCATTTTCAAAAGCATGTGTTCAGAAAGTGCTGGTATGGATGAATATGGGGATGCAACAATGGGTGCTGAAGGGAATCTGAAGATATATGACTAGAAGAAGAAGAGGCAGAATATGCAAACTAGTAACAATTTCGATACTGACAGTTCTGGTGTATCACATATGGATAGTGAGGAATGGTGCCTATTGGAATCAAAAAGTACCTAGACCTCACATGATTGTTAATCTATTAAGGAGGAATGCAAATGAAAGATACATGAAATACTAGGTAGGAGATCATTAATACAAAACCAAAAAACATGGATAGGAGGTCTACTGTAAATAGAGGCAATAGTACAATTGATACAACTGAAATAATGTAGTCAATGATGTAGTCATGGTAGATCTGATAGGCTTTTAGGGGGAGTAAGGAAGAATAGAAGAGATTCAATTGTAAAGTTTTTGCGCTGATAATCAATAAAAATTTTATTTTCACAAAAAAATGAAACACTCAAATCGGGCAAAAACCTTTGTATTTTTTATGTTTATGATCGTCTTGCTTCGTTTTGTAACTCAGTTAGAAAAGGCAAATCAATGCCTAAGGAAGATTAACTTGGGCTGCATATATACGTACACGAGTAGTACACCTGTATTGGATATTTTTAATCAATAGTAGCTTATTAAGCATTATAGCAAGTTCGTAACTACTAGTATCTATAGGTTTAAACTTTTCCCAAAATCATCACCCTTTTGGAAATAAAAAGAACAGAAAAAGCGATCAAGAACGAAGAGAAAGATGTACCCTACCACGTGGTATTGAATTCGAAGCTTCTACATCAAGTCACCAATAAACAGAAAATAGCTAAAAAGGAACGTGACTCAGCTATCAGAAAAGGAAAAAGAAGATTATCAATACCATAAATGATGGAAGTTTCCGGACGAGCAAAAAGTGGCAATCCACATGAATCCGAATTTAATTGAGCCTCACGCCCTGTAGAACATGAGGTAGGAAACTAAAAAGATATCTCAATTGTATAAGTGATACTATCATATTTGATATGATATGTCAGATTAGGCATTAATTCCTTGTGAACGAACTATTTGAATAATTCTCTAAATAATCCATTTAAACCCGAAACTTATCATAATCCATTAGCAATTTGTCTCACGAAGAGAGATTTTGGAATTCCTCAAATATTTACTCAATTTAACTTATTCTTTTGGACTAG
Organism: Nicotiana obtusifolia; assembly: GCA_002018475.1. NCBI lineage: Eukaryota > Viridiplantae > Streptophyta > Magnoliopsida > Solanales > Solanaceae > Nicotiana > Nicotiana obtusifolia. The sequence continues at coordinate 214,768 of MCJB01039818.1, read as the reverse complement.
CTAGGATATTTCTTTCTTCTCTTTTCCTTTTTTTTTTTTTTGTATGTCAACTCCGTTTAGCCTATTCCCTCCGTTTCAATTTAAATGAGTTAGTTGATTCGGCATGGAGTTTAAGGGGAAAAAAAAAAATTAAACTTGTGGTCTTAAAAACTTAAGAGGTAAAAGCTTTGTGTGGCCATGACATTTGCGTGGTTATAAAAGCTTCTCATTAATGATAAAATAGGTAAAATAAAGTGTTTAAAGTTGAATTATTTTCAAATTTTAAAAATGTGTCATTTATTTTGGAACAGACTAAAAAGAAAAATAATTCATCTAATTTGAAACGAACGGAGTAAATCGTTTACAGGTATAATGTACGTACATGTTTGGGTTTGGTTTAGGATGGTAAAATTTGTTGAAGCATTAACCTAAATAATCGTTCATTCAGCCACTTAAACTAAAAATAGCCGACAGATGTGTAATATATATATATATATATATATATATATATATATATATAAAAAAAAATTATATAGAATATATATATAATTAAATATGATTAATATATAATTTATGTATACCGATTAAAATAAATAAATAGTAAATTCGACTCACTATTCGTATAAAGATTGAATGAAATTGCAGGTATCGTTATCTTAAAACACGCCAGTAAAGAGGACATCCTTCCGTGACGAAGACATTTATCCAAAATATTGCAATAGTTAATATTAATTAAATGGAGATGTAGGAGTGGGTTTTGAAAGTTAATTATGGATATCCTCTTCTTTTCAAGGAAAGAATTGTATTATTAGTCCATATAACGATGATAACTAGGTTTTACGCCTTCTCTCTATCTAAGAACTGGAGATTATCCTCAGATATGACATTGCGAATATTGTCATCCAACGCATGAGAATTTGGATAACAAGATGCCACTGATAGCGGAGTTAGGATTTTCATTAAAGGAAGTTAAAATACAAAAAGATAAATTCATTTTAAAAGTTAAAAGGTGTCATTATATAAGATATATATATATATATATATACTTTTTAAAAATATTACAGAACTAAACAGTGTAATTTTCTGATGAAAGACGTATCACTTAACACCTATTGAATGCACGTGGCTCCATCAATAACTGCCACGACAACAAATTAAAGAAAAAGGGGTAGAAAGTAACACACAGACACACACAAAATGACAATATCAACTGAGGAAAGCTTAGGGCCTTGATATGTTACTTATAGAGAGACGTACAGAGCCAGGTGTTTCGCAAAAATTCCATTCCAACAGTCATATTTATCCACGTTTCAGTGTGTATGATGTTACTGGGGCCCGATAAGCATTATTAATTTTTCGGGATTTTTTCGTTCCTATACAATATTTTAAACTTTATTATGAAAAATGTTCATGTTTATGAATTTATCATATATAAACACAGTTATCTACAAAATTTATATATTTGTTTAAACTAGAATTCTTTCTGCGATAGTATTCCTTATTTAGGCACGGGATTTTTGGATTGCTTAAAGATTTTACTGACGCAATCCTCGCACCAATTATGAAGGTAACATATTCGTAGAATCCTTCTATTACGCAGATTTTCAGTGGTTATCCTTACATCCTTCTATTCTCTGCTTTTTTTTTTTTGTTTCTGGTTTCCTCTTATTTTCATAAACAATGGTTTTAAACAATTCAATTGTAAACAATCAGCTACAATCGAATTGAATTTCGCGACATAATGTCAAAATTAGCAATTATGCTTCAGTTCAATGGGCGAGGGGATAGCGTTGGGAGATACAAAGATTTTGATGTTGACGGAATTGTAGTTAATGACGATTCAAATTATAGTCAATTGAATTCCGCAGTTGCAGATCATCTAATGATCGATACCTCCGTAAAAATCATCAAAATCAAATACATTATCAATGAACGTTGTCCTCCAATAGAAATTTGGAGCGATATGGGAGTGCGAGTGTATATGGAGACGAAAAAGGAAAACAAAAATTTAAGAATGTATCCGCTGTGTATAACAATGCGTGATTTCGATTTGGAATGCAGTATGCCGAATACGAGCACAATTGCAGGTTTGCTCTGTTTTTTCAGTGCTGATGTTTTTTTAATTTTAAGTTTTTTACAATTTTTCTATATATTATCTACAAACTACCTAACAAATGTAGTTCAACTGTTATATCTCTACAAGCATTATTTTAAATACTGAACATATAAATGTACAGAGGTCTGAATTGCTATACTTTTAATTGAGTGCAGGTTCTTCTGATTATAGTAATACTAACATGGTACAATTGTCAAGCAATTGTAACACAATTGGAGAAGTATCAGGAACAATGAAGTTGATTGATATGCAAACATTTCCGGTAATTGTGGAATATGAAAGTATCATCATAACAGAACATACGCCAAATGTAATTGAAGTTGGCCACATTTACCAAGACAAACAAACAACTGTCAGTGCAATGAAGCACTATTCTGTCATGAATAAGTTTCAATTTAGGGTAAAAAGGTCTAGTGCAAGTAGGTATGAATATTTTATTTGTCAAATTCATATTGTGGATAAGTTGTAATTTTTTTGTATATAAATTGTTTAAGATAAATTTTTGTGCATAAACAACCTCATAGTTTGTAGCTACAATTTTCATAACATTTTTCGAATTGTTTTTATTATATAGCTACTGCCTCGTATGTGTTAGTGACAATTGTACGTGGCACTTCAAGTCCACCAGCATAAATGAATCAGCATTGTTCAAGGTTCAAAAATTCAACAGCTTGTACACATGCTCTTTGATGGACAACACATATATACAACGCAAACTAATTGCCATGGTAGTTGGCAGCATGGTGATGCCAAAATATGCAGATCTTAAGACAATATACGCACCAAAAGACATACAAACTGACATGTTGTCAGATCATGGTGTGAACTTAACATACATGCAAGCTTGGAGAGCAAAGGAAAAGGTTTTGGAATTTTTGAGAGGCCATCCTGCTGATTCCTGCAGTCAATTGCCGAGTTTTTTGTATATTCTGGAGAAGACTTATCCGGGGGTCCGTGGTGAAATTGCAGAAGACTGAAGATGACTGTTTCTTGTATGCATTTGTTGCACTTAGTACATCCATAAAGGGTTGGGAGCATTATAGGCCAATTGTAGTAGTTGTGGCACCTTCTTAAAGTCCGCATATAGGAAAATCATGCTAACAGCTAGCACAATGGATGCAGCAGGTAATGTAGATAAATTGTAATAATATTACAAAGTTATTTTTGAGACTATATTTTTTATATTCTTAAGTTTTATTACAGAAATTAAGTTTTTTTTTGCCCCCCGTGTGATAGGTAGCATATTACCACTAGCATACGCCGTTGTTGATTCAGAAATAACGCATCATGGAGGTGATTTTTGAGAAATTCAAACATGCATATGGAGAAAAATCAAATATGTGTATTGTTTCGGACCGGAATGAAAGTATCTTGAAGGCAACATCTAATGTTTATACAGGCACGCCACATTATGCTTGCATGTGGCATATTTGGAAAAATGTAAGGTCAAAATTCAAGAAGGGTCATCTAAAGTTAAGCAAATTATATTTTGGCACGGAATACACGCTTGATGAATTTAATGAAAGAATGTCAAAGATTGAAGAGATCGACACACGTGTTAAAACATACCTATACGATATTGGCTATCAAAAATGGTCTCGAGTACATGCTAAAGTGAAAAGAACGTGGACAATGACATCAAACATTGCAGAGTCATTGAATGCGGTAACCAAAGATGCAAGAGAGTTGCCTGTAGTAGAACTATTAGAGTACATAAGGACTCTTCTTGAATGTTGGACTAATGAAAAGTTATTGAATGCAAAGGGTACATTCACATACCTTGGGAAAGATACAATAAAGAGTTGGAGGACAACAGGACATTATCACAGAAGATGAGAGTAAGCTATAGCCAATAACATCAGATTATTGATTCCATCAAATTAAATATATACTGTTAATTGTAGTTATTTTGATTTGTATGTGTTGCTGACAACTTGTTGTGTGTTTGTAATGAAATTGTAGGTGAGGGCTTCAACATATTACATCCATACTGTGATGGATGGTGTGAAGCGCTTCATTGTTTGCCTTCAAAACAAGAGATGTAGTTGTGGACAATTCCAGCTTGATGAACTTCCTTGTGCACATGCTTTGGCGGCTTTGAAGCACAAGAACGAATCTTATGAAAACTATTGTTCTCCTTATTACACGAGGGAGAATCTTCTGCAGACTTATAAAATACCAGTAGACCCGCTGCCTAACGAAAGCAAATGGAATGTGCCATAACATATAGCTGAAGAAGTTGTAAAGCCACCTACCGGAAAAAGGCAGCCAGAGAGACCTCAAAAATAAAGATACAAACCATATGATGAAGTAAATGCAAAAAAGTACAAGGTTTCATGTGGAAACTGCGGAGTAGAAAGGAATAACAAAAGATCTTGTAGGAATGCTTCCAAAAGAAAATAAAAATTAACACAGTTTAAAGTATTTTATTTTTACTTAGTACTATTGATGATAATCTGTCCATTAAGACATGAAGTTGTATTTGTTCTGTTCAGGAGAATTATAGTTGTTGTGTAAATGTGTTGCTAATTTGAATAAACATTGTCTCATAGAATGAATGCTTGCTAAACAGATTTCAACTCTTAAGGCATCTGGTTTGTAGTTGTTTTGTTCCAATACCGAGTTTATTTATTACTTTCAGCCTTTCATACCAACACAACTAAGTTGAATAAATTATATATAATTGTATATTAGTTGTAGAAATAATTATAGTTATGTTGTAAACAAATTATGTAGTACCAAAATTGAAATCAAGTACTAACAACTTTCAACCAAAAAAAAAAACCAAAGATGTTGTATATTCTATATATTAGAATTCTGGATAAAATTAACAACACATAAGGTAAAACAACTGTAGCACAAATCTGCTACAAACAAATTGCAGCTGACTCCTTCCTAATAAATAATTTATCTACAACTTTACTTCAATCCAGCTACATCTAAATACTTTAACTATAATTTTCTACTGAAAAGGAAAACTAATTCTTCTTTTTCCGGATCTGTGTTCTCTCGTTCACAGCTGGTGTACCTTTTCTTCTTGCTAATCTTCCAGTTACCTCACTTTCACTAATTGCACCAAGCTCTTTCTTTTTCCTAGCATAATCCCAAAAGAGCGCTCCATAGCGTCGACGGTGTTGATCAATATCAGAAAGGTCTTCCTTTGAAATCGATAGCTCTACAGTGCTGACATATTCTGGAAATGCCGCCACGTATACACCACATTCACTGCAAAAAATAATAGGGAAATAGTTTTAGCATTCAATGTAAAATAAAATTAATTAAATAGATAGAAGGAAAGCAGCACATACAGTGATCCTTCTTTTCGTTGGGGGATCTCATCGGCCAACCATTGAATGTCAAGAGGGTCAATAACATCTTTTTCAATGTATGCTATGTCTGGACGATTGCCATAGAAGCCGGTGCATGACAAGTAGAGGGGGATCATAATAGCAAACTTGTTGACAACAGATTCAACAAGTTTGTGATTTCGTAAAGAGACCATATAATCATAAACATATAGAACCCTATCGATGATGTCAAACACAACCAACGACCAATGAAATTTCTCCACAATGTTTATTGGCATAATCAAAAAATTAACTTTGTCTCATACAATATTTTCTAGTAATCGGTACCCCAATATGTATTCTGCTACGACACTGGGGTTTGATAACAGCAAGCTTCTTATTGGCAGGAGCATTAATATAACTCTCATAAATTTGTTCAATTCTAGTCTTGAACATGCAGTCAGTGGTTGTAAATCGTGTTTTGTTTGCATGACCACACTTTCCTCTCTTCCTCAAATAGTATAAAATAACATCAATGTGCTGCAAAAAAAAAAAACAGATTTGATTATTTCTCAATGTTTCATACAATTTAACTATAATTTTCAAACAAAAAATCTACATATTTCTAAAATAACAGAATACTACAGCTAATCATAAAATTCTACCAAGGTATGTATGTACCGTGTTGCTGAGTACTTGCTCCGGGATGTGCCAAAGTATAAAACTAGTCTTTCTTATCAACTTTCTCCACTCCAAGATCAAACCAGGGTTGAGCTAGTTATCTTTTAAAGTATAAAGTGCCTTCCTCCTATCTAGAGACATATCAAGTACAATTATTATGTAGTTTCAGTTTGAAATCCATAAATTGTATGCACTCTATAATATGATAATATTGTATAATCTAACCTCATTAAAACCGTGTCGGTACCTAAATATAATCACTTATTGAATTCTTTCAACAAGTCAGAATTAACATCGTCTCCAATAACCCCAGTAAATGGATGCTTGATGTTAAAAATCATAGGAGGTCCAACAGAAGTGCTTCCCCCAGAACTGGAATAAGGGAGAAAGGGGGATCTGGCATGCTTTTCAGGAACTTTTGTTCTTCCCTGATGCACAGGGGTTGTTTCATCTTCATTTACCTCTCCGAACTTAACAATCTGTGAGGAGTTCTTTGAAAGCTCAAAATCATCAAGTGTTACTACCCCTTTTCCAGATCTGAAGTCATTGTTCGAATCACCTACATTGATGTAGTCGGCTGGTTCACCTACAATATTTAAAACAAAAGAACAACATTGTATGTTGGTTGCATTAGTTCTTTTGGGAAGATGAAACTTATATGAAAGCTGTTTTTTTTCCTACAATTATATTGTAACATATAATACCAGTGAAAGCTTCATTGCAATCGTCTCCTTTTTGTATATCATTTGCTTGTTGAATGGGAGATTGCAAAGGCACATTCTCCTTCTCCTTGTTTAAATGCTCTCCTTCTATGCCAAGTTTTGCATCCTGTTTTGGAGAGTCCACATGCATTGTTTTCTTCTCTGTTACAATAAATGTGCACAACTTAATAAAATTGTAAATCATTTGAAATTAACATAAACTACACTGTAGATAAATTGTAGTTTAATTGAAGTTAATTTGTTTGAATGTTATTATGTAGCTCTGATGTAATATGTATTGTGCAATATGTAGATAAATTATAGTTTAATTTGAAGTTAATATGTAGATAAAATCATACATGCAGTTTCTTCCTCCAATGCCCCTGGAAATTGAGAAGATAAGTCAACACCTACAAGAACATTCTCCTCATTTTAAATGTCAGACATGTGCCTTGTACTTAAGAGAACAATTGAAAATATAATGTAGATTATTTGTTTGTAGTTATTGGTAATTTATGCTATATGTAGATATATAGTAGATACAATGTAAATATAATGTAGATGTGCTGTCATCAAATTTTGTTATAATTGTAAAGAAAAAAACATGTTTTACTACGGCTGGCCAACACTGGTTTAGCACTACTGCCCGGATTCTATTGTTTGTTCTTTTTTTTGTAGTGCTCATCACTTTTCGTAAAACTATCAGTAAACTACATTGGGAATTTGTTAGGCTATGTACTTTATTAATACTATTATAAACATGAACATGGTAAAATTTATTGTCCAAAATGAATATATTTTGAATGAAACCTTAGCATCAATTTCCTGTAACACAGATTTGATGGAATCATTGAGTACCTCTTTCTTGAAGGCTCCAAGGTCTGAACTGACCAACGTATTAAAATAGAAAGAGTTAAAGAAATAATTTGCATACCATAAACTAAAGAAACCAGCTAGGATTATCTTAATTCGTTACCTTATCAACATCTTTTCTTAATTTTTTTTTAATTGTTTCACATCTTTCTTGTCATCTATTCTCATTCCCTACTTATGTCCCGATGGAGATGGAGATGGAGCATCTGTCGGATGCCCCACCTTTGTTTTAGCTTCTTTAAGGATGTATTCAACTTTGTTTAGCAAATTCATTCTTGAAAGCTCTTCTGGGGCTTCATGCATGTTGGTGAACTAAGAGAAAAAAATGTGAGGGACCTAGTCATAATATGTATAAAATATATAGATAATTTGTATTAAATTCTCTGTCCATAAGTGAAAAATATTTACCTTGATCCATGATGGTTTGATCATTTTATCTTCCAAAGAAGATATCCATATCTTGCTTGTCCTTACTAGCTGTCCAGTTAAGTATGCGGGAGATCAAATTACCAACCCTTATAGCTATATCAGTGTTGACTGTAGAGCAGCACTCATACAATCATATTTGTATAGTGAGTGCAAAACCTCAAATGAGATAAAAATATACAGAAGGGTTGAGCTTGTGTCTAACGGACTGAAGCAATTGTGTATAAGTTTCGATACCGCATGCGAAATTCGCATATTGCCCCGAATCCATCAAGTAGAACCTAAAATGGTCTATCAAACCTTTATCTTTCTCTGAAGGACAGAGGAAGAATTCTATCAGACAGAGAATACACAGATTGACTGCATCCTCATCATTCACCCGACTACGGCTCGTTACAATTTGTTTCAAGTATGACTTCTCAACTTTTTTCTAGTTCGGAAAATAACTCCTCATTATTTTACTATCATACTTAAGTGTGTAACCAAAGTCCGTTACTTCTGTAACATATCTAAGGACAATGATGAGGGAAAACTCCCTCAACCTAAAGTTCAACCTCTCACCTTTTATCTTTGTTATAAAAAAATCATATCCGGATGCGTTCAATTCATACTTCATGAGAAGATGAATTGCCTGATTTTGGATACATATTTTGGACAGGGAAAGAAAATGCCCAAAACATGTCTTCTTAAACAACTTTAACCCATTTTCAGACAATAACTTATTGATTTGGCTAGGAACAACAGGGCCGGATAATGTTTGGAACCTAGTGATGCCACATCATGTGGTGCAAAAAATTTTCGATTCTGCACGAAATGAAACAGTAAGTTTGAATATCAAAAACAAAATAAATGCAATTCTACTACAATTTAGCTACAATCAGAAAAACATAAATACTTTGCATATAAATAAGTTACAAAATTAGTAAACATATATAACAACTGACTACATTGAAGCTACAAATTATGTTTATAGCAAGAAATTAGAAAATAACTACAAATAATATATACAATTTGTTTACAGAAAATGAAACTAACATCTACAAAATAGAGCAAATAATAACGAATAAACCAACTAAATCATGTAGTACATTCCCTGACAAAATATTTTCGAATAATATACAAGAAATCTATAATTTCTAGGGAAATGTAGAAAAGTTGATAACCAACAAAAATATACACAATGTAGATAAAATTTCTACAAATACGAAAAACTAAAAAGTATATATAATTATGAGACTGAGAACAAGTTTTGTCACTTTAAAAAAAAAAATGTAACTACTAAAATTTTACCTTCTTCCGTGACGGTTGGGATATAGTTTTAGGTGATTTTTTAACCTTCTTCTTTTTTGAAGGTTTGACAGTAGGAGAAACTTTAATTTTTTTTTAGGTTTCGGGATAACTTCTTCTTCGACGAAATCATCATCACGAGCAATTTCTTTGCCTTTCCGCTTTACTGATTTAGCAAATATCGAGGCTTCACCTGCATCCCTGTCATGCTTGAGTTTTTTTCGAGCTTCCGCCTAGCTTCACGTGGGGAAAGCTTGGACTTTGTCTCTGGTTTTGCATGTGCCGATTTCACTACTTTTTTGAGTGATTCCTGTGACAAAACACCCAAATCAAAAGTAGGAATATCACCAACATTAGATTTTTTAGGGTTATTCTTCAAAACTCCTTTCTTCATTCATTGTAAGGGAAGGAAACGTAGGATTTAGAGAGAGAATTAACAAAGATTGAGAGAGATTATAAAAGATTTTTGAAGAAATATAGAAGGGAGCGTTAATGGAGGGAGAGAGTATACAATCGTGGGGGGTATGATGAGAGAAACATGAGGGAGTGAGATATGTACGTTAGAGAGATTTTAGGAGTTAATTGATACTCATTAAATTCCTAAAATATATATAATTGGTAAATTATATATGCCTATGTAATTAAATTGAAACTTAAGTAAGGAGGGTAATAAAGTTTGAAATAGTGTATAGGAAGGTGAAATCCCTAATTTTTAATAAGACCTAACGGGGCAGCGCGGTGCACAAAGTATTCTCATTCACGTGGGTTCGGGGAACGGTCAGACCCCTAAGAGTATGATGTGCAAGCATTAATAATTACTTTTATGATTCGACTCGTAACTTATAAGTTATACAGTTACAACTTCATCGTTGTCCAAGGAACCTTTTGAAATAGGACCTATTACTAGAAATAAATTGGTAGGTAGCTGATTCAGTTTTTTGTCAAACTCAACCTTCATAGCCCCGATCTCTCTATTTTATGGATAATATTATACTAATCAAATATAGAAATTTTAAGAATCAAATTCACTAAAGTACAGATCAAATGCAAACTTTTATACATTTCTTTATTTCATATTCTTTCAAGGCTCATAATATAATCCACAAGTCAAATAAATCAGCTAACTTTAATTTTGCCCAATTATGGGAATACCATATAATGGAGGGAGCAGTACAATTTTTTTCACCAGCTCTGAAATGCGAGTTACAGCTTTTTCTTAAGTTGTATCCTTTTTTGAGGGGGTTGAGTGGTGAAGCAAGGAGAATTGTTGCAAATTCAATCTACTTTAGACTAGGGGCGTCAAAACTAGCTCATGAAAATAACACTTGGTTATTAATAGGCTTATTTATTAACTCAATTCATTTTAATCCATTCAAATTCGATTCATCTAAAAGTTGTGTTGATTAGTACTAAATGTGCAGTCCAAATTGACCCATGAAAATAAATCTATTACTAGTTTCTTTGGTAATTAAACAAAATATAAGTAACAAATAAAAAAATTAAAATTTAGTACCTATTATTTAGTTCACTTTAACCCCGTTCATCTCCAACCAAGTAACCTCTCGCCCGCCCATTTTGACCCTTCCGAATTCAATTGAACCTACCCATCTGACACCCCTTTCATGCCTAATTTGTGGAATCTAAAGTAATCCCACTTTTAGCTAGCTAAGCCTAAATCCAAGATTATTCATTAGACAATGCAATAATGCTATTAAGGGTAGACGTTCGGGCAGTTCAGATTGAATATAAAAATTTTGATTTGAATATTCGATTTTCGGATTAAATAAATAACAATCCAAATATGTTCGGATTGGATCGAATTTTTTAAGTTCGATTTTGGATTAATCGGTTTGGATATTTCGAATTTTGATTTTGAGGCTATAAATTTAGAGGTTTCTTCTTCTTCAAAATAAACACCTAAATAAAGTATTCATATTAAATTACCCAAAAAGTTCATCTTTCTCACTGCAATCATCCAAATAAAGTATTCAATTAATGAAATAATTATCAAGAAAATACAATAAAGACATTAATAAGGTCGATATAAAGTAGCAATAGTAAAACTATGTCCAAATAAAAAGTATTCTAATAGTAACTTAGTAAATAGTGTTGAATATATGACATAATGTCTAATGGGTAGGGGATTGGACTTATTACTATTGACACATGGATAATGGACTAAATATAAAGTATAAAATTTCAGATTTTCGGATATCCACATATCTGAAATACCAAATCCAATATCCTATTCGAAATTCAAAAAGTTTAAAAACTAAACCGAAATTCAATCCATAATTCGAAAATCCAAACCAAAAATTCAAAAAATTCGAATTTCAGTTCGGACATCGAGTTTTATCCAAACTATACCCATATCTAAATGCTATTACTATTGATTAGTTTAGAGTAAATTTTATTAATGGTTATTCAACTTTGTGTTTATTACCCAAAAGTCACCTTTTATTTTTTTGTTGCGTAAAAATCATTCAACTTTGTGTTCATTACTCAAAAGCTATTTTTCTTTCTTTTCTTACACAAAAATTATTTTACTTTGCTCTAGTTATCACAAAAATCACCTTGGCAAAATTTTATAATATTTTTCTTGAAAAGTCTATTATGCCCTTGATATTATATAAATCCTACTATTTATATAATATCTTATATATTATATACTATATAATGTATTTTTACATAGGTATTTTATTTATAATTAAAATAACTTAATATTATTTTATTTATTATTTTTATAATATATTCGTACATTTAATTTTTTCTTAACGTTAATTTTCAAGTTACATTGATAGCATTATTAAATTTGTCAGTAACTTTACTATGAACAGATCTCAAGTCAACGTTCTTAACCATGCCTAATGAAATATTTTTAATAAGAATTATAAAATCAATGCTCACAGATTTATCAGTCAAGCCATATTCGTTAATTCAATAAATAAACTGCCTACATTTAGTAAACTCACATATCATATTTACACTTTCAAATAAATAATATCAGCAGATAAAGCTTAAAATTAAATATTAAAGTCAAATACCTTTTTTTTAAAACTTAAAAGTTTTACTGACTATAAAAAAACTATCATTTGTTAAACAAGTTTATTTTTGTTATTTCAAATAAATATTTTTTGGTCGTTTTCATATTTGAAAATTTGTTTATGCTAAGATTAAACAAATTCAGTATCATGGGAAAAACTAAACATATAATATATTATAAAAATAATAAATAAAATGATATAATATTATTTTAATTATAAGTAAAATACCTAGATAAAAACATACTATAGAATATATAATTTAGAATGTATTACATAAATGGGAGGATTTATAATATCAAGGGCATAATAAACTTTTCAGGTGGAAGTTTTATAAAATCTTGTCAAAGTAATTATCGTGATAACTAGAGCATAGTGAAGTAATTTTTGTGTAACAAAACAAAGAAAAGTAAATTTTAGGTAATGAACGCAAAATTGAATGACTTTTACGTAACAAGAAAAAAAAAAGTGACTTTTGTTCAATAAAACCAAAGCTAAATGACCATGCATGAAATTTACTCATTAGTTTAATGCAAATTGACGACTTCTATATCTAGTGTTCGAAATATGAGATTAGTAAATCTTCACTAGTTTGATCGCATAGATTACTATTTGTGGGGATCCTCTGGAAGAGATTATGTTAATATTCTTCATAATTAACTAAATATCTACCAAGAAATCCAAGTTTACGAAAAAATAGACAGGCTTTTTATCATGATTCATGACTCATCAGGCATTAAAGGCATGGAAACCTTTCAAGCAACCAAATCATCTTCGTTGGATTAATACAGACAACATCAATTGACGTACTAATACCTAGTTTAGAATATTTTTACACTTCAGTTCTCTTGTGATTCTTTATGTATCACGATCTACGGCTTTTTTATTTTTGGGTGTAAAATCATAATGTATAACGTTATATTAACGTGGTATATTTATTCCATCCATTCAATTTAGAAACAAAAAAAAAAAAAAAAAGAATTGATAGTGACGATGAAGAAAAGCATTTTGCTCAGTTTTTCGATTTTCACATTTTTCATTCTATTTTTTATAATTGTCATTTCACCTTTTCCCATTTGTATGTTTTTCTATTGTAGGTTTAACTGGGAAAGTAAAATAGCTCCGACGTTTTAAATTGCAATAACAATGTACACTTTTTTTTCTATTCAAATTGTAACAATTGTCATAAATTATTAAGTTAATGGTTTTAAAGAACTTGATCTACAGAATTTAAATTGGAAGCGCAAAAACACTCTGAGATAATAACGCTGAAACCGGATATCTGTTTTTTTTTGTTTTAATTTCATACCGTTAAACAAACTTTAGTTTATTATGCTAGTACATTGATCTTCATGTTTTTGCCACGTAAGCAGAGAATAAGAGAATAGTAATCCTTTTCTTTGAAAAAAGAAGCTCTACATGAAGTCAATTGTCTTCCTTTGAATTTTGATGGATGAAAAGTCCATATCTTCCTAGATATTTTGCTCAAAATGTGGACAAATATAGTAAAAGTTCCTTATGAGTTAACTAAGAAATTAAACTAAAATAAAAAGGGTATGTGGACGTAGGTCAAGACTTTATTTTAATTTGTCTGTGAAGAGAAGAATAAGGAGAAGGGATTGATGAATATTCCATTTCCTATATAAATGTAACACTTTCAATCTCCAAACCTAGTTTACCATTGAGTGAAAGGCAAAACAAGGGGAAACCGAAAGACTTAATAAATGTCGTACATCTTATAGCATATTTTATTTAAAAAAAGAGAAAAAGTAGCAAAGACTTAACTCATTGAGGATTTATTTATGTTACTTATTCAAACAATCAGTTGCCTATATTCCTGCAAACAAGATTAAACAAGTGAACAAACCCCACATCCAATATTTTATGAGAGATTTCAACTAATTTAAGTGTTCTATAAATATCTAATCAAGAAATGGTACACACTTGATAGCTAGCTATAGGTCAACAAGGATAGTTCGGTATACAAAATATCTTACATTCATCGGAAAAAAAAGGTAAGCCATTTGTAATTATAACGAGAGCCTTAACTACTGCGCAAAAACCACTCCTATGATGTTACATATAGTAGTATTTTCCTTTTAGAGGTCCTTTAGGGAGAGATCCTAGTCCTATAGTGTCTTGCATTTTCTAAGCAAAACCTTATTTGGCAGTTAGGTTTTGTTCATTGTCCTGCCGTTGGATCACATTCATTTCTATGCCTTCAATGATAATTATTGCAGTTAGCTATTCGTTGACTTCTTTCTTCTACGAATTAATATGTGTGCATCGCAAATATCTAGATAATTTTATCTACCAACGCTTAGTTTGATAGGAAGAAATCACTTTATTTTTTTTATTTATGCTACAATTTGGATCTTTATTTTTATATTTTTCACTCACTTTATTGATCACTACGTTACTTTCTTGAGTATCATCAACTCCTCTTAGTGAGATTTAAACTTTACGCCTAGAGGTGGATCCAGAATTTGGAGGTTACGGGTGCCAAGTTGGTCAATTTGATCAAATTTAGCTTTCGGTTTAAGTTCTCCATCTTTCCGATTAATACAGACAAAACTCGATCAGACGAAAATATATAATAATTATAAGTATTTGGCGCAAAATATAAAACTTTCACTAATATTACTAATATCATAAATATACATCATTCATTTATCATGGTCCGTGACGAGTTTTCATATTTTGAAAATAATTAGTAATGTCGAATTTGGAGGGAGGGGTTTTGTTTTGCTGGAGAGGGATTGAGAAAAGATCGTAAAAAGAAGGTTTTTAACTTTCTATATATAATTTTAAGAGAATAATACTAAAAAGAATATTTATCCTATTAATTTCTACCTAAACAAACAAACAAAGAAGTCAACAGTTAAAAAATAAGTGTCAACTATAACGTGTCGTGTCAGTATACTTAAGTTTCTTTAAATTAAATGCAAGTAAAAAGAATTTGCTCTCAGCACGATTGGAACTCTCGACTAATGGAAAGAAAAGCTAGAACTTTGCCACTGGCACCTCTATATTTATAGCATTTATTATACGTAAGTATGCAATTTCGGGTAAAGCTTGCGGGTGACGTACCACCCCGAATTTACTACATAGATCCGCTACACCTAACTAGTGTTGAATAAATGAGAATCTTCAATCTCTAACTTTTAAGTTTCGAATCAAGTCCTTTTTTTTCTTTTTAAATGATCTTTGGGACATAGGATTGAGTAAATCATGTGATATGCTTGGAACAAAATAAATTAATTTAAAGAGGTAAAATTAAAAATAAGATAGTGTAGTGGGTTCATGTCCCAGGCTACCACTTGAGAAGCTGGCAACGTGAAAGGCAAATTTTAGTGCAAGCTACATCCAGAGAAGCAGAACTGTACTCCAATAATGGAATCAGATGCTCAGCAGAAACGCTCTTATGGAAAACCTTTTGCAATATTTGTCATGAAAACTAAGTCCAAAATGTTTCCATCTTTTTTGTTTTTATTTTTTATTTTTTTAAAAGAAGAAGAAAGATTCAAGATTGGTGAGTTAATGGGAGTGCCTAATTTCTGTTATCCAAAATTCCAGTTTCCATTTTTTTTTTTTTAAATGAAAGTTAACTCAGTCTCTTTCATAGAACAGAATACAGACACACATTTTGACCGTGTTTTGGCGCACCAACATTTGAGGACATAACACAATAATTACCATCCAAATTACCAGGCAATAATGAAATAGCTAAATGGTTTACCTTTTCAATTAGCCAGTCATGAAAAGAAAAGATAAAGCAGTCAGCCATTTAATATTACCTAACTCATTAGTACTATACTATATTTCTATAAGAGTACACTGTTGTAGCAAGAAACCTTGCTTCATGCAAGTTGAAACCTTTGTGAGACAATGAAGCAACTTTTGTCTAGTTTAATTTTTGGTGGACCAATTCTTCAATGGCATTTGATGTGGACAAAACTTCCCAATCAACAAAAGACCGTACACTATAAAACTTTTTTCAAGAATAAATAATGACAGAACGTAGCTCCCATTTTCTATTAAGGAAACCTGTTTTAATTTCTCTACTTCTCAGAGACATAGACACCAAAATGTATATTCTATGATCAACCAAACATATCACAAGATCTTCATTCCTCCCCACTTGTATTTTCTAGGCTGCCCACCTCCATTTTTCCCTACATAAAATCAAAGTCATTTGCTAATGAAGAATGATGCCTTACTACCAAACTTCATGTTCAAGCAATGACTCAATAACAGAACAAGAAAATCCAACTTCTTTAGATTCACAACCAAGTTTTTATTCAGTTCCTTCAGCCATATCACTATCTCATGATCAGAGTTTATCTCTTAATCTTGGAACTCACCACCAATGCATAGCCACTCTTAAGGGACAGAATTCCTATACATCTTCCCTCGTACTTGCTGGGAAATTCCTTTTTACTGGCTCTTCTGATAAAGAAATTTGTATGTGGAAGCAAAAAACTCTAACTTCCACTATAGATGGTATAGTTGACACAGTTATAGCAGGGAAAGGTGCAGTGAAGTCCCTAGTAATTTTGGCTGATAAGGTCTTTAGTGCTCATCAAGATCACAAAATCCGAGTCTGGAGAATCGAAAACCATAATTCAGATGCCCCTAATATTGTTCAGATATCCACTCTCCCTTTACTTAGTGACAGAGCCCTCAAATTTATGATACCAAAAAACCATGTTCAAATCAGGCGCCACAAGAAATCTACATGGGTGCATCATGTTGACACAGTTTCAGCACTAGCCCTTTCGAACGATGAGTTGTTCCTCTACTCTGTTTCGTGGGATCGAACACTTAAAATTTGGCGAACCACTGATTTTAAATGCTTGGAATCTATAGCAAATGCACATGATGACGCGATCAACGCGCTAGCAATATCACAAGAGGGGGATGTTTTTACAGGATCAGCTGACACGAAAATCAAGATTTGGAGAAAGGGCTTTGAAGAGAAAAAGCATTCACTGGTTTGTACACTAGAAAAACACAAATCTGGTGTAAATGCACTGGCAGTTGGGGAAAGCACTCATTCTGTTTTATATTCGGGTGCTTGTGATAGGTCAATATTAGTATGGGAGAAGAATGAAGGTGGCGACATGGTGTTGGTGGGTGCACTCAGGGGCCATAAAAAGTCCATATTGTGTCTGGCTGTAGTGGCAGATTTGGTGTGCAGTGGTTCAGCTGATAAAACAGTGAGAGTGTGGAGAGGGGTTGAGAGATGCTACTCTTGTCTTACTGTTATTCAAGGACACAATGGACCAGTGAAGTGCCTGACTGTGACTAATGATCAGCAAATTCAATCTGATACAACCTCTTCTTATGTCCTCTATACTGCTAGTTTAGATGGTGAAACCAAGGTTTGGAAGATTTTTGTTCCACTTCTATAAAGGTTTTGAGAGAGAGAGTCTTAGCGTACCGGTAAAGTTGCTTCCTTCGAGCCATGGAAGCAGCCTCTTGCAGAAATGCAAAGTAAGGCTGCGTATAATAGACCCTTGTGGTCCGTCCCTTCCCAAAATCCTGCGCATAACGAAAGCTTAGTACACCGGACTGCTTTATTTTTTATAAAGGTTTTAATTCATCTCTTTGATTTTAATTTCACTTTTCTTCAAATGAGGGGCATGATGCATCGTATTTGTTGGCTGATAGATTTGTCTGATGAACACGCGCATGCTATATATTTGCCAGTTCAACAATTCTATAAATTTTATTCTGCACTTTAGATTGTGGACATATGACCAAAAAAAGAAAATATCGACAAGATTTTACCTTTTTCTTCTTTAGTTGGTTCGCAGTGCAAGTTTATTCAATTTAAAAGGGATACCACTATAAAATGATTATGCTTCCTAAACTGAAACCCACTTTGGTTGATCTTCTCTATAAAGTAATCTATACCCCCC